>JBBPTD010000911.1:0-15107 GCA_038093895.1 Boletus aff. mottiae
GTTCCTGTCACTACCCACCTTCCATTCAGAGAGGCGGAACCTGCAAAGCACACTCCTCCTATCTGGGCCACTCCTGGACAGCATGAGTTGGGTCCTCTCAACATTTTCCATGCAAAGGACAACATGGCTGAATCTGTGTTTCTGGATTGCATTTCCCCCTACTTTCATCAATCTGGTGCTGGATTCCTCAAGGGGATGAAGACTTTCCATACCTACTTTGTCAAGATGCGGGGACTGGAAGGGGAGAAGTTGAAGGAGATAATGGGAGAAATCATGCATATGAGATTTTGCGATATCTTGAAGGCTATGTAGGACAGCATTCTGGCCAACATAGACCAGCTGACCATGAAAGAGATCAAGGATGCACAACACCGTTACCAGCAATTGTATAATGCTAGGGCCAACCATGGGATTGCTATCGCAGTCCTCAACTCTCAGCACAAGTCATGTTGGTCCAAATGATTGATTGAGGAACAAAGTGGCCAAGCATTGAAGGGAAAGCGTTCAAAGAAGTGAATGTAGCATGTGATGTAGACAGCACCCTTTCATATTCTCTCATAGTGCATAACATCCATTTGTGCAATGTCATACTACTCAGCCTCAAATCTGTTCTCCTCCCATCACTCGGGAAGGCTAGTGAACCCCTCACATCCAGACTTGTTCATCTCTTCCCAGCCCAGAGGTGGCATTTGAACGTCTCCTGCGTCAGCGTGATAATGACTTCGTGCTGCACTTTGGTGGCTTGTCAAGCTTGTTGTTTGCATTTGCAGACATCATTATTCACAGCATGTTCATATATTCCACATGAATGCATCGGACTGGTGCATCAATGATATACAGGACATACTGAGTGATGACGGACTGGGACTGTCTCATGCGATGCATGAGCAGATACACTTGGACTGCAAGTTCATAGAGAGAGAGAGGTTGATGCCCTTGTAGCAGTGTTCTTCATATTTTCTTGCACTGATGTCGTGAATGTTTGCGAGGGGCATGGGGGGTTGGTTGTGGCGATCCTAGAGTAGGTCAAGTTGGAGCAAATGCAGGTGTTGAGGACAGCAATGATGGCAGAGTGGAATGTGGATATAAAGTATATGAGGTTGCTGGTGTAGACGATGTGTGTGGAGAGTGAGGGGGCCATTTGGCCAAAGGAAAGAACCAAAAAGGATGAAAAAGCAGATTCAACACGCACGACAGCAGTGCCCTTTGATCATCTGTTATTATGCAAAACAGTAATTCAACAGACTTCATGCCAGTGAGAGTGATACCATCCCCTGTCCTCAAACAAATCTCCCCCTTTTCTCTGCAACACCAACAGTCAGAATCAACATCACAGACCTGAAATAACTCACTGACAGCAACACCAAGCCACTGTAGTCCATCCAGATTGCCTGTCAGAAGCGACACACTCAGATTGCTGGCTCACTCAAACACCTTCCTTGCAGGATCAAATCACCACACTGCCAATACACGGTTGTCCAGCACCTTCCAATTTGCCTCCACCACGTGCTTAGATATCAACAGCAGCATCAAGGTCATCCAGCTGCAGTGACAGTTCAAAATTGTGATCTGGGTCACTTGCGTCACGATCTCCTTGAGGTCTTTGACACCATGTCATACAAGAAGATGGTTATATCAAGATCTGGGTGAAAGAGCTACCCCAGCCATCCAGGGACCAAGCCACCTTGTTGAGTTGTGTCTTGTGCAGTGTTGGCAAGATCTTGGCAGAAGCCCCCATGTTACAATGGAGAACTGCCGGTTGGTGCTCTGCCACACTCAAGGACAAGGCATATCCTTGTCTTCAAGGTACACTCAATTGTGTGCTGATATGTGGCCAAGGATGTACATCACACTGCAAAAGGGGGGAAATCACTAGGAGAAAAAAAAAACCTGACAAAGTAGAACATATGTGTCTGGTAGAGTGATGGTGTAGGATTCATTGCCGACAAAGTAGTTGGCCTGGTTGCCCATTGTGGTATAGACGAAACAATCTTGCAAGTCATAGCACTATGGGTGGCATCAGATGACCATACAATTGATCATATAAAACATGCTTATGTATCTGAGACAATGTCAAATGCTTCTTCAATACTCTCATCTGTAACCTCGACACCCTATTCGAGTTGTGCATTATACGCATACCAGTTGAAATGCAAATGTAACAAGTCTTCAGAAGTGATCATCACTAGAGATCTCATCCCGGACAAATACACCTTGACATTTGTCAGTAAAGTTCTCCACTTGACAAGACGCAAGAACACATGTTTACATGTTTTTAGTGTCAACATCTATCATTAGGGAATTTTTAATGGAACAATAATCCATTATAATCCCTGGCAGACATTATATTCCTACCAAATATCATTTATTTGTGTCTGTTTGGTATATAGCTGTAATTGTTGATATAAACAATGGTATATGGTCATAGACAGCAGGTCATAATACTTGAATTAGGAGAGATATTGAGTTTTTAAATCTCTGCCAGGGATTATAATGGATTATCATTCCATTAAAAATTCCCTGATGATCTGTCTGACAATATGGGTGAGACCTTTGGTGGCGCAATTCCTCGGTGTTGCCAACAATCACTATCACACCAACAGAGTCAAAGTCTCCGGCTGTGATAAAAACCAGACAGCACAGAGCTGTTGGAGTCCGACTTGGAGATGAAACAAAATCGGCAATGACATCAGGGAATTTTTAATGGAATGGTAATGCATTATAATCCCTGGCAGAGATTTAAAAACTCAATATCTCTCCTAATTCAAGTATTATGACCTGCTGCCTATGACCATATATCATTGTTTATATCAACAATTACAGCTATATACCAAACAGAGACAAATAAATGATATTTAGTAGGAATATAATGTCTGCCAGGGATTATAATGGATCATTGTTCCATTAAAAATTCCCTGATGGAGGAAGCTGTGCAGCAGATGTTGGTGATTGCCTGGGTGAATTGGGACATGGGTGGGACCTAAGGAAAGCTACTGGAGAGAAGACCTGTGGGGCACCAAGACGAGAAACCCAGAGAGTCAGAGTCTCTAGACTCACAGCCGAGAGAGTCAAAGTCTCCAGCCACAATATGAACCAGACAGTGCAGAGCTGTTGGATCTTGTGTCAAGAGGTTGGTGGTGGAAGGTCAACGCATTGAACAGTTTACATTGGGTGAGGTGAAACCTCCCCCGACTGAGAGATGAAAAGTTACATTTTGGGGAGCTGAGAGGACAGGATAGTGAATAAATCTGATGGGATCTAAGACAGTTCATGCTCACCATATGCACAGCAGTGCAGAGAGAAGGGACAATAGGGAGTTTGCATGTGGATTGAGCATTGGTTGTAATAGGAGACTTGTCAGTGTAAACACTGATGAGGCAGGTCACACAGACAACAAGGAATTAGGACCTCGGAGACACTGAGACGAGAAAGCAGACACCTTAAACATATGTCAGACAAGGTCAGACAATGTCTCATGCCAAATGTCAGTGAGTGACGTCATTCTCAAAGGCGATGTGACAGCCCAAGAAGAGGAGACTCCCCGATGTAAGACACTAGGGAGTGTGAGGAAGACGGTGATCATCACGGCTTGAGGCACTGCCTGTGGTAAACCACAGGTAGCCACAACTCAGAGGAGAGGCTGTCTGCAGTAAACCATAAACAGCGAGGAGACACTCTCTAGTGTTCGACACCAGGGAGTGGAGTGGAGACAAGATGTAGTGGGCATTGGACATGAGATGATGCATACTGATATTAGGTAAGCCAAGTGGGTGTAACTTGAGGCTTCCAATTTTACTGCACCTGACCCTCCCACTAAATGAGCCTAGTTAGGCTCCTCTGTCATGTGTTTCCTTGAGTCTAGTGATGTGTCTTTCCATCTCTGCTACTGAGATGGGTGGCAGGAGGTGCAACATTGCTGGTCCATTGAATACAGTGATGTAGGCAGGCGGACAACTATTGAAGCTTCCAGATTCATTGGTCCATACAAGGATGCTGGCATCTCCTGATCCGGTGAGAATATGTGCCAATAAACGTCCCAGCGAACCGTCCCCTTCACTATATATAAAATACAGTAAGCTCCAGATTGTTCACCCACGTGACCCTGTTGTGCAAATGATGGCTTGGTGCAGCAAACAATGGTTCAGCACAATTCTCCTAGTCTGGTGACCAGCCCATCTAAAAGAGGCATGCGCAAGGCAAACTGTCTTTACTGACCCATTTTAGCCGCATGGTACACACAGTCCAGCATTGGCAACCCTGAAAAGCCATTCATGGCGGGTGGGACATGTGAAACTGGGTATGGGACTGGAGGAACACCCCCCGTTTTCGTTTGGCTTTGAGGAGAGTCTCTGAGAATGTGAATGTTGGTTATCTGAAGATCTTCTTCATGATGTAGCTGATTGACTTGATCAACCTTGAGCAGATGTCACCCTTTACAGACAATCACCCACCACCACTAATGGATCAGCGTGCCACCACTCAAAGACTACCTGCAGATAATGATATCTGGTTTGCTGTTTTGATTCCTATCATGCAGAGGAAGGGTGGTCATTCCAGTAATCATAGTATTGCATGTCTGCATTGATAAATTACAAGCCGGATACTTACCATATGGCAGCAGCATGTCTTGAGGTTTGAAATTTGATTGCCCACCAATTGTTTTGACTAATTTATGATTACTGTGTTTCAGATATGGTCTATGAGTTGTTGTTGTACAGTAAACTGGCAATGTTGCACCCTCTACATGTGTACAAGAACCTACTCTCCTCGCTTGTACTTTGCCTGTGTGTACTTGGTCATTGCGCCGCCGCACACCAACAACCAAGCAATAGCTAAAAGAAGTATAGGTGAAGAAAGAGAAGATGGAAGTCACAAATGAAATAAAATGTGGTCTTCGAGTCATTGTTGGGGTGGTGGATGTCGAGGTGCCTAGACGTCAAGGTCGTTGGTTAAGTACAAAAGATTCAGATGAGATAGGAAATGAAAGACAAACCCTACTTGACGACAAATCCAGAATGGCATTTACAGATGAATGGGCAAGGGGAAGATATTAGCCTTGATCCCATAGTTGGCCAAGCACTTGAGGAGGAAATTGATTGAGGTAAGGTAGGTACAATCAAAGACGTCAGTGGCTCTGTCTCCACCAGTGACAATCCCACAAACATCTCCCTTGCTGGTGGAGACGCCAGATCCAGAGTCTCCACTGGCAGAGAACAGGCTAGATTTGGAGTTGCAAGACAACATGCTCACCTCCTTCAACATCTCACCAGGCTTGCCCTTGAAATACTTGTGGATGAAGGCGCAGATGGTGTTCAGGTGGCCAATGTGGAGGTTGGAGGTGTTCCCATTCATCAGCACCATGATGACTGGGTCATTGTTGTGGTCCCTGTTCTTCAGGTTGGGCCTGAACATCTCCTGGTCAGACACGGTGCTGGTGAATTGAAGAGGATGATTGGTAGAGTATTTGAACGATGTTGGATTGGCGGGGTGGGGGTACATCCAAGCCATCAGTTTGTCAATGTCAACGGAGCCAAGGTTGATGGCATTGCCAACAAAATTGAGCTTGAAGATCATGGAGGATTTGATCTGGACCACAGCCCAGTCATTAGTGAAGCCATCATTGCCATAGTTAAAAGTGATAGGAGGAGACAGGGTAACATGGCCGATAACTCAATTCTCTTCCACCATCCAATCCCTGGTGACATCAGCGAGCAACTTTTCAAAGGCTGTGCTTGCTTTCTTCATTTTCTCATTCTCGGACTCTACCTCCTCCCACTCTATAATAGCCTCCTTGTCCTCCATCTCAGCAGCAGCCGCCAAATGATGCATGAGGTGGTTGAGGATGAGCTCCTTGGCCCCAATTGCAGACTTGATAGCCTCACAACAAGCCTTGAAGGCTGCCCCCCCATGAACATGACCTTCTTCTTGGGCTGACCAGTGCCATTGCGGAAGGTGTAGAGGTTGTTCTTCTCATTATCGGGGTGGAAGAGGACGTGCCTCACCATGAGAAGGAAGAGGATGCCTGGTTTGGCAGGGTCAATGAAGAAGAAGCCAGCAGTACCCTCTAAATTGGGGGTCATGACATTCCAGATGGGAATCCCAAGAGTGACGGAGAAGGGCTCACAGATGATGGCAATGGGGTTGGCAGTGATGATGGGCTTGCACAGTGATGCAGAGTAGTGGAACTTGGATTCATAGAGTATGACATGCATATCTTCAATGCCATTCTGGAGAAGGATTAATCAGCAATGGACAGCATGCTTGATGCCATCTTCATAAGAGAGGGTGCCAGGGTTGATGCTGATCATGATGACAGTGGAAGAAGGCTCATCAGCATGGTCAATGCGAATGGGGTGCAACAACGTGCACTGCATCTGCTTCTCAAGCAAGTATGCGCCCATAGCAGGCCCCACAGAACCCTCCCAGAGCTCGGTATTTTGGCACACTGTGATCATGTTGGATCCTGCAGGTACTGATCCCTTGACGCATGTAGCATAGTGATTCTTGGCATAGAGATACCAGTCTCAGTTTGTCGTGTACCAAATTGAGTCTGATTTGGAGTGGACATGAGGTAGTAGAGATTGACCGAGTATTCTTGATCACCTGTGGGACTGCTTTGGCGAGGGAATGCCAAAAATGCCAAGCTTGGAGTAGTGATCCTAAGGTACTTGTATTTAGGCACAGGTTTCTTTGCGGTGTCGGCAATTCTCAGGAAGGGAGCCTAACTAGGGCTCATTTAGTGGGAGGGTCAGGTGTGGTAAAATTGGAAGCCTCAAGTTACACCCACTTGGCTTACCTAATATCAGTATGCATCGTCTCGTGTCCAACATCCAAACTTCTTGTCTCCACTCCACTCCCTGGTGTCAAACACTAAAGAGTGTCTCCTCACTGTTTGTGGTTTACTGCAGACAGCCTCTCCTCTGAGTTGTGGCTACCTGTGGTTTACCACAGGCAGTGCCTCAAGCCGTGACAATCACTGTTTTCCTCACACTCCCTAGTGTCTTACATTGGGGAGTCTCCTCTTCTTGGGCTGTCATGTCGTCCTTGAGAATGACGTCGCTCACCGACATTTGGCATGAGACATTGTCTGACCTTGTCTGACATATGTTTAAGGTGTCTGCTTTCTCGTCTCAGCATCTCTGAGGTCCTAATTCCTTGTCGTCTGCATGACCTGCCTCATCAGTGTACACACTGATGAGTCTCCTCTTCCAATCAATGCTTAATCCACATGCAAACTCCCTGTCGTCCCTTCTCTCTGCACTGCTGCACATATGGTGAGCATGAACCATCTTAGATCCCATCAGATTTATTCACTATCCTGTCCTCTCAGCTCCCCCAAATGTAACTTTTCATCTCTCAGTTGGGGGATGTTTTCCCCTCACCCAATGCAAACTGTTCAATGTGTTGACTTTCCACCGCCAGCCTCTTGACATGAGATCCAACAGCTCTGCACTGTCTGGTTTGTATCACAGCTGGAGACTTCGACTCTCTTGGCCGTGAGTCTAGAGACTCTGGCTCTCTGGGTGTCTCGTCTTGGCAGCCCATGGGTCTTCTCTCCAGTAGCTTTCCTTAGGTCCCACCCACATCCCAATCCACCCAGGCGATCACCAACATCTGCTGTGCAGCTTCCTCATCGCCGATTTCATTTCATCTCAGAGTTGGATTTACAGCTCTGTGCTGTCTGGTTTTTATCACGGCCAGAGACTTCAACTCTGTTGGTGTGATAGCGATTGTTGGCAATGCCGAGGAATTGCACTGCCAAAGGTCTCACCCATACTGTCAGATGGATAGACATTGATGCTAAAAATGTGTAAATGTGTGTTCTTGCATCTTGTCAAGTGGAGAACTTTACTGACAAATGTCAAGGTGTATTTGTCTGGGATGAGATCTCTAGTGATAATCACTTCTGAAGACTTGTTACATTTGCATTTCAACTGGTATGTGTATAATGCACAACTCGAATAGGGTGTTGAGGTTACAGACAAGAGTATTGAAGAAGCATTTAATGTTGTCTTAGATACATAAGCATGTTTTATATGATCGATTGTATGATCATCTAACACCATCCGTAGCACCATGACTTGCAAGATTGTTTTGTCTATACCACAACAGGCAACCAGGCCAACTACTTTGTCGGCAATGAATCCTACACCATCACTCCACCAGACACATATGTTCTACTTTGTCAGTTTTTTTTTTCTTGTAGTGATTTCCCCCCTTTTGCAGTGTGACATACATCCTCGGCCACATATCAGCACACAATTGAGTGTACCTTGAAGACAAGGATATGCCTTGTCCTTGAGTGTGGCAGAGCACCAACTGGCAGTTCTTCATTGTAACATGAGGGCTTCTGCCAAGATCTTGCCAATGCTGCACAAGGCACAACTCAACAAGGTGGCTCGGTCCCTGGATGGCCAGGGTAGCTCTTTCACCCAGATCTTGATATAACCATCTTCTTGTATGACATGTTGTCAAAGACCTCAAGGAGATCGCAACACAAGTGACCCAGATCACAATTTTGAACTGTCACTGCAGCTGGACGACCTCAACACTGCTGTCGATATCATGTGCTTGATACCTAAGCATGAGTTGAAGGCAAATTGGAAGGTGCTGGACAACTGTGCATTGGCGGTGTGGCAATTTGATCTTACAAGGGAGGTGTTTGAGTGAGCCAGTGATCTGAGCACGTCACTCCTGACAGGCAATCTGGATGGACTACAGTGGCTTGGTGTTGCTGTCAGTGAGTTATTTCAGGTCTGTGATGTCAATTCTGACTGATGGCATTGCAGAGAAAAGGGGGAGATTTGTTTGAGGATGGGGGATGGTATCACTCCCACTGGCATGAAGTCCGTTGAATCGCTGTTTTGCATCACAACAGATGATCAAAGGGCACTGCTGTTATGCGTGTTGAATCTGCTTTTTTGTCCTTTTTGGTTCTTTCCTTTGGCCAAATGGCCTCCTCGCTCTTCACACACGTTGTCTATACCGGTGACCTTGTACACTTCATATCCACATCCCACTCCACCATCGTCACCATCCTCAACACCTGCATTCACTCCGACTTGACCTACTCTAGGATTGCCATGACCGACCCCCCATGCCCCTCGCAAATGTTCACAGATGTCGGTGGATTAACTTGATGGTGTATAACTTTTTGAAATGTCCAAGTCATTGCAGTTTTTGACTTCAGGATACCCAGAGGCATAGGCGCATGTCATGATGTAGTATTCCTGGACCTGGAGAAGTCTTGGCTTGACTTTTCTGTCAGTAACCTTAACCTTGCTCTGGGATTACATTTGTATAAATGAGTGTTTTCTTTCTAACCTTTCGACTCACGACATACAATCAGCTGGCAGAGTTCTTACTCACTAGTGGTCTTAGCATGGCCACAATTGATATCTTTCTATCTTTACAACTAATGAGTCATGGTCATCCTTGAATGCTACAACATGAGTTGATTGAAAGTTCAGATAAAACAACTTAAGCTCTCTTTCTGAACTGCCCTATATTTACATTAGCTTGCCAAAATTTTACCCAAGGTACCCCCATGGAAATGCCAACACATAGACACATCCCACATCAGACAAAAGGTATTGCGGGGCTCTTGTTTAGGGACACTGTGGATTCTCTTCAAATGCTGTTCCACAACCTGTTGTTTGCTGATGTGCTGGACTTCAGTTCATACCACATCTTTACCACTGCTCAATGCCTAGTCCATACATATGATGAATGGATGCCTGGTGATATTGCATGGGAAATTCAGGTGAGCATGTTTATATGGACTAGAGCCTTGTATTGAAACTTGACTTATTCTATGCAGAAAGAGCTTCCCATGGGTGCTTACGTGCTCAGCATCATCTTATTGTCTGATAAAACAAATGTTACAAATCAGTCTGATGGAAAAGGTCTCACATCCACTCCTTATGTCCCTAGCAAACATCCACTTAAAGGTTCAAGCGAAAGCATCTCTCCATACATTCCTACCCATAGCATTTCTCCCTATCACTGAATTCATTCACAGTGATTTGTGGATGCAGAGTGTTCTTAGGGATTGTCTATACCATCAATGCATGGACATTGTGGTGAACCCTCTGAAGATAGCCATGCACATCAGTGTTATGTGATCAGACCCATTTGGCAACAGCTGATACTGCTTCATGCCTCTTGCTGGTTGCATTGTTGATACACCTGAGGCCTATCTAATTACATGTCAGAGGGAGAACATTATCCATCACCACGGCCGACACTACTCAATTTGGAGACCCCTTCCATCATCCTTCTCAAACCAAAGACATGACCCTTCATTTTCTTGATTCTATTGACATTGACCCCAATGCAATGCTCCCCTATTTCAAAGCCTGTAAACCACAGCGTCTTAATGGGGTCACCTTTCCATTTTGGAGGGATTGGTTACTTTCTGATCCCCCTCATTTTCTCCCACCTGAAGTCCTCCATCTTTTTGCCTAATTCTTCTATGACCATGATTTGAAGTGGTGTATCCACACTTTTGGTCCTGCAGAGATTGATTTTCAGTTTTCAATCCTCCAGCCCATTACCAGCCATTAGCATTTCACTACTGGAGTCACCAATCTGAAACAGGTAACAGGAGGGATTCAATATGACATCCAGCATTACCTACTTCCTGTGATTGCAGAGGCTGCTTCAGCAGGTGTCACTCAAGCAGTCCATTCACTGCTGGACTTTCAATACCTCACACAATCACCTGTCATTGACACTGGTCAATGTTGCAAGATATCAGCTGCTCTCAAAGACTTTCATGCCTGGAAACAAAGTATTCTAGATATGGAGCTTCACCATGGGAACTCAGGCAGTATCCTCAATCATTGGCAGATCCCAAAACTTGAGCTCATGCAAAATGTTGCTCCTAGCATTCCCCTCACCAGTCCCTCAATCCACTGGACTGTGGATATAACAGAATGGGCGCACATAGATGTCATCAAGCTCTATTCTCCACCTCTAGAACAGGTTTTTTGTCAGTTTCCATCTTCACTGACAGTGGGATGAACGTGTTGACTCACCCATCAACTGGCCATTGTTGAATAGAGTTGCCCATGGTAGACGCCATGTGAGTGTGTGATTGAGATTATCAGGGTAATTGTATGAAGGTTGTGTTGGAAAATGTGTGTGTGGCATTGTGACCAATCTGTCACAATATCATGTCACATATTTGCTGTGATTCGACACTATTGTTGAATCATGGTGAATGTGTACCTGTCTATGTGTGTTTACATTAGCAACACAATCACCACGGTTTGAGAATACTAACTTGTCGAGTGTGTGTACATAGAGACAATGTAGCTACAGTTTGACAATAGTCTCGCATCACAGTGGATAATACTAATGTGTTGGTGTGTACATACATAGAGATGTGTGTCAATATACAGAATTTGAATGGGAATCTGTTACACTTGGCCCAGGTAGGGACAAGTGTAGCCTCAAAAGACTAGATCAAAGGTTCAAAGAGTAAAGCGTGCACTTAATAGTAGCACATAGTCCAAGGAAGATATTCCGTGAGGGAACACAAGGGTTCAAGGTTTCAAGGGTTCAAAGGGTCAAAGCAACTGGTCAATAGCCAGAAGGAGCTTAAGACAAGAGAAGTGGATTCAAGGTAATAATCGAGGAGATCTAAGCTAAAGTACAAGAGATAGGTGTCGTGGGTTTATATACCTGGTTACATGACTAAGGGCAGGCATAGTTAGGGCCGGTCATAGAAGGCCATAGAGTGAAATGGAAGGTGAGGGAAGTAATTGCTGATGAAGCAAGTGAGATAACAGATAGGAACAAGTAAGCGAGGATGAGTCAGTGATAAAAGAAATAATGTCTGAGATAGAGAGTCTCACTGGCAAGTTTAATATGAGTACAAGTGTAAAAGCATAAAGGACAAGAGAAAAAGAGAACAAGTCATAACATTACCCCTGTACTAGCCCTGAGACCATGTCAAAATGCAATCAGAGACCCATGCACGAGTATTCCGGGGAACTGGTAATGTTGGCATAGCCAGTTTCATTGATAACATCATCTAAGTCCAGGAAAGGTGTATGGTGCCTAGGGGAGGCAGACCTGTGAGGGGGAGGGATAGGGAGACCTCGTCCCGAGTTGGAGGATCAGTAGGAATGGGAGGAACGAGAGGAGCTGGAGGAGGTGTTTAAACCTCATCGGAAAGTACGAAATGAGTTGGGTTTGGGTGTTCCTTGGGAATGACCAGAGATGCAAGCAGCTAAGGGTTGATATCCAGGAGGACGAGTAGCTGAGAGCTGACTGAGGAGGATGGGGCAGTGGGTGGCAATGGGACAATTTGCCTGGCTATGTCCTGGGGTCCATTGGTGACAGCCCATTACAGGGCATTGGTATACTGGACAATTGTGGCAGATATGTCCAAGGCAGTGACATTGAAAGCAGGCATCGCGATATCTCGGGTCAAAGGGGAGGAGGGGGTTGGTGCAGAGATGGCCATAGTGCAACTGACTCTGATGGGTATGGGTTCTCTCAGCTTCGTTCATGACATGGAGTTCTTCAGGAGACAAGGCAGATAAAGAGGTGGATGGGGTAGAAGGGGAGCATGCCAAATGGTAAGAAGGGGATGAGGAGCTTTCATTGTCGCATTGTAAAGGAAACGTTCCAGAGTTGGCAATTCTGGAGGTGGCGAGCTCGACAGCATATCTGTCAATATCTTGGAGGAATTCTCCAAACTCCATTTGGTACATTACTTGGTGAAGTTCCCGTAAGATGTTCTGTTGGGTGGATAATACCCAATTGCAATCCATGTGGTCTGTGGAGAAGGCAGTGATTTCATTGGTAATGAGGGAGAGATATTGGGTCTGGTGGAATGCCTTATACAAGGCTAGGAACACAGAGTTTATGTCTAGGTGGGAGTCGATAGGGATTGCCATGCCAGTGTCACAGATGTAGTAAGCAATGTTGTTTACATAGCAAGGAAAAGGGATTCCTTCTCTGATGGCGTTGGCATAGATGGGGATATTGATGGCAAGGACAGGTCTGGGGCTAGGTGCAGGGGGGGAGGTGAAGCGAACAGAGAGAGGAGTAATGGGAGATTGAGGAACGGAGTAGGCAATAGGAATAGACATAGATACGGTTTCATCAGAAGTAACATGAAAGGTAACATTGTGGGTGGGGGGCTCAATGGCATCAACAGGGTTAGAGCCCCATCCGGGATCAGCAAGAAGGGTGGAAGAAGGAGAAGGTGGAGTTGAGGCAGTGACTGAGGACTTGGATGTGAGAGAAGTCTGTTGAGAGGACATGATGGTTTGTGATGGAAGGTGCTACGAAGGAGAGAAGACAGAGGGGTGAAGCTTTTTATAATCTAGAAGGGTAGACTTTGCATTTTTCAGGTTCTGTTCTGGGGTCCAAGAGTCTTCTTCCGTGGAGTAGCCCTTCCATCAGATCAGGAACATGCAGCGAGAAGGGGAACCGCAGTAGTGTAGGATCTTTTCTATTTTGTATTCTTCTTCTCCTTGGATAAGATCAGGTGGCAGAGAAGGGAAGTTTGGGCTATGTACATTGTTTTCACAATAGGGCAATAGGAGGAAAGCATGGAAGACTGGATGAATTTTCCAGGTTTTCAGAAGGCTAAGTTGGTAAGTGAGGGGAGATAGGAGGGTCCTTCTTGCTTCAGATCAAACTTTGGAGTGGGAGAGTGGCATTTCAGATTCTTTGCTTCTAACCACACTTTGTCTTCTTTGGAGAATGGGATGAAACCTCAGTTTCCTCAAGCTGCCATTACCTGGTGAGCAAGTTCATGGGTGGTAAGGGCTTTGTTTCTAGCAGCAGAGAGTTCCTTGAGGCGGGATTCTATAGCAGGGAGATGGGAGTTAGGTATAATGGTGGGAAGGGCGCAGGGTTCATATCCCATCATGAGATAGAACAGAGATTGGTTGGTCACCGAATGAATGCAGTGATTATGAGCAAATTCGGCATGGGTCATGTGTTCAGACCATGAGGTAGGATTATTTCTGCAATAGATGCACAGATAGGTCTCAACTTCCTGGTTACACATTCAGTTTCACCATCTGTTTGGGGATGATAAGCAGTGGAGAGGGCGAGGTCGTAGTTCAGGAGTTTTCTCAGTTCTTCTGCGAAGGCGGAGGCAAATTGGGGACCTTGGTCAGAGATAATCTTGTTGTATAGCCCAAAGCATTTATAAACCTTGTGGAAAAAGAGCATGGCAATGCCTTGGGTGGAGACAGTTTTCTTCATGGGACAAAGAATTACCCCTTTAGTAAGGCCGTGGTCGACCACGACCAAAAGTGAATCAAAGCCGGTGGAAAAGGGGAGGTTGGTGATAAGGTCACAAGAGACTTACTGGAATGGACGAGAGGCCGAGGAACAAATCAGAGAAGCAGAGGGGATGGTGAGATGGGTATTTGCTTTGGCTTGTTGGCAGGAGGAGCATCCTTCCACATACTTGTGCATGAACTGCACAAGACTGGGCCACCAAAACTCAGCAGTGACGAGTTGCTGGGTTTTGAGATATCTGGGGTGACCAGCAGAAGCATGATCATGGCAGCAAGATATGATAGAGTGGCGAAGGGATTCATTGGGGGGAATGTAGACACAACCTTGGTAGGTAAGGACGCCTTTCTCAAAGGGCCAAATCAGACAGCTGAGAATGAAATGCAGGAGGTACTGATCCATCAAGCATGTATAAAGCATTCAGAACAAGGGGATCATCCTTGGAAGAGGATGAGACCTTCTGATGCAAAGCGGCATTGATGACACAGACAAAAAGGGAGTGAGGGAGGAGTATGGTTCCCATATTATCTGGGGCATCAGGGTAAAGATCAGGGCAGTGAGATAGGGCATCAGGACCAGCAAGAAGGTGGCCAGGGGTGTGGATCATCTTTAGGTCAAAGTCTGCAAGGTCTAGAAGCCAATGTGCTTAACATTGGTCAAGGTTCTGGTGCTGGTGGAAGTATGTGAGATTCTTGTGGTCAGTGAAGACTTTGTTACTTTTGGTGATTTCGCACCTCTTTTAGTGTTCATTTCGTATTCTAATGGTGACCATGTTGTTCCCCATGGTCACTTTACTTACCTACCACTTTTCAGCTTCTCTTTAGCTTGTTGTGGTG
>JBBPTD010000912.1:0-15104 GCA_038093895.1 Boletus aff. mottiae
CCCCAAGCTTGGTGAGGAGCAGGACCATAGTCCGTGTCATCATATTCCGGAGGGGGATCGTTGCGATGAGAAACCCAATCTAGCAATGAGTCGAGACTCTGGACTTTGAGGGACGCGAGAGGATCTTCCTTGTGTGCATATTGATCGTGAACCTCATCATGTTCGATGACTTTGATGACTTCCCCCAAGACCTCCACTAGGCCCTCGACGAGTATTTCGTATCCGTGATACTCGTCAAGTCTATCGAAACACTCTTCCACTACGTCCCCCGCTTTTTGGACCACGTCGCTACCGACTAGGCGGACCAGTATTACCAAGACCTTGGTGGCGTCAACGTCAAGCCATCGGCGGCCCAGACGACGGGACACTGCGTCAAGAGCATAGTCAAAATGCGAGAACAACAGGTTCGCAGGTGATGCATAAGAGGTCGCGTTAGCGATAAAGGTGAGAGTGGCGAGTGCAGTGAGCGAGAGATGCGGTGTTGGAGAGACGACAGAATGAAGGATGGGATACAGGACATGTACCAGGAGTGGCGTAAAATTGGCTTGTAAGATGCTGGCGCTGATTGCGAGGAGATGAAGGCAAAAAGTCTTGTGTAACAAAGGCTGCAACTTCATGTCAGGGTGTGTAGACCGACGAGGTTCTGCGATGTCTACAGTAGCCCTTATGACGGCCAATCCCTTCGTGAATTCTGTTTTCGGGAGGAAATCGTCGTCCAGTAGGTCAGACGGGGCATGTGCGGTCTCAGCGGGTTCGACAGTCCAGAGCTCTGCGACGTCTCGAGCAAGTCCTCTAGCGAACCTCTCGAGTCGCTTACTGTACGTCGTGACCCGCTCCGAGATTTGGTCTTCGCTGTCCAACCAAGTACCACTGACACCTTCGAGCAGTCGACTTGCACACCAGAGAGCCGTCACAGCAGTGCGTGACTCAGAAGTGCGTCCAGCGCTAGCAAACCACTCGATCGCATAAAGGCAGTTGTCACCGCTTGCATGACCTAATGCTCTGAACATCCTTGCTAGGGCATCACTTGCAGACCTCGAGAGAACATTTTTGAGTGCGACTTCAGGAAACATGATCCTCTCTGCTGATTTGGGGTCATTTTCTAGAAAGAGCTGCGCACCAGCCGCATGATGGATTGTGACAGGTGGAGTTTTAAACTCTAGAACTGAAAGTAAGGTCCATCCCCACCGTTCGATGCCTCCGCTGGGACCAAGGAGAAGGTTTATTCCAAGCGAGAGAGGTGAAGGGCCGAGGGCCATCGAGGCAGTGACTGTAGCTAGCCGACAAATCGCTTCCACCTGATTCGCGGTGTGTTCCACCTTTGAATCCGCCTGAGAGCCGATCCAACGAGGCAAAGAACTGAGGCTATCTTTAGCGATCTGTGCCAAGGTCTGCAGTAGCGAATGGCGCGCAGAAACACACGAAAGCAGGTCAAGGATGGAAGTATTCGCGAGCTGGGCAACTTGGGGATAAGACGAGTTGGATAATGAGAGTAGCCACGATAGCAAGAGAGATTGTGATTGCGGAAGCGTCAATGAAGTTGTAGCTAAAATTTCTTTCGCCATGCTCGCTAGTGCAGTTAACGCAGAGGGTGTGGGGTGATTGACTAATGGAGTGAGCGTATTTAACGCGATATGAAGTTGGGAAGCGGAAGCCCTTAGCCAGGAAGAGGTGCGGATGACTAGGTAAGGCATCGATGTCGTTGGCTGTAACTCTGCTTCCGGTGCATCGTTGAAACGTGCAAAGTCTTCAAGATCGACCACACTGCGAATCGCCCCATCCGCAATGCAGACGGCATCTCCGATAGAGAGTACCACTACATCCTGTATGACGACAAGGGCTCCTGCAACAGCTTCTCCACTGGCCCAACTCTTGCTCTCCCGGGAGGCAAGGGCAATCCGTGTCATCGTACTGACAACACCTGGGAACACTGATGGAATGAAGCGAGTTGGCGCATAAAGCCGGAGGATGATGTCCAATAATTGTAGAGAAAGGCGTTGCAAGGACCGATGAGGTGACTTGGCCGTCGACAGGAGGTAATCCACGGTCTGCCCTATTACAGGTAAGAACCGCGGAGAGTGCGCGTGCGCTTGAAATTGAGCGAGACGTTGTTGAGCAGAGTAGCTTTGAACCTCGGGTGGTGCCTCTGAATCCGCTCGTTCACGGAGAAGCGCAAGTAGACATTGTGCAGCAGCTTCCTTGGTCTCATCACTTCGACCTTTGCTTTTTCCCTTCCCTTCGAGTCCGCCAATGATGGAGCTGCACAACATGAACATTTGGCTCCAGACCTCCAGTTCGCCGGTCCACCACCACGAACAACACAGGGTTGCGAGTACTCCGAGGAGCCTCTCCATTACTTGATCTGGGATGCTGCTCGATGGATTCCGGCGTAAAATCGTAGATAGAGGGAAAAATACATATGACGCGAGGTTCGCGGAGAGCGCTGGCTTGGAGTGCTGTCTTAGAATATGCTCCAGGGCAGAGAGGAGCTGTAACACGTCGGAGACATTTGGAGATTCGAGTTGGGATTTCTCGAGCAAGGGTACACATATTGGTTTGAGCTGAAAGTGATCAATGGCCAGCAATCGAACCACAGACTTGATCATACCTTTTCAAAGAGCTCTTGACGTTCGTTCTTTGCGGATGCCATGCAAGCGGCTCGTCCAGATTCAAGTTGCCTGATAAAGCGCGTTCGGCTGGTACACCAGTCTCCGTCTCACACTACATATTACCACCCTGAGTAATGCTCTCTTGCTAATTTATCCACGACTTGAAGCGCTGGACTCGGACACTGAGTCTGTTGCGGGACACGGACATGGTGCCCGAGCGGATTCTCCTCGTGGATTCCTATGACTCCTTCACGTTCAAGTGGGTGACACAGTAATTCGATACTTTCTGATCCGAGTCTTTTTCCTTCTAGCCTTGCCTCTCTTTGTCGTAAAGCAGCACCGTCCAGCCAAATCCACATCATCAAGAACGATGAACTATCCCTACCAGAATTACTACCATTCCTTCAGTATTTCTCCGCAATCATCGTGGGTCCCGGTCCCGGATCTCCTGACGTGGCTGCGGACATTGGAGTCGTCAAACATTTGTGGAAGCTCGATGAACACCACTTGTTACCCATCTTTGGTGTTTGCCTTGGCTTGCAGAGTCTGGCCACAGAGTGTGGTGCAACAATCAAGAGGCTACCTGTCGTAAAGCATGGTCAAGTCTCCGTCGTGGAGCACATAGGAACGGAGATATTCAAAGGCGTCAGTATGGTGGAAGCTGTCCGTTATCATTCCCTCCATGCCCAGCTCAATGGAATGGAAGAGCTGAGGGTCCTTGCGTGGGCCACTGACGACCTGGGGATCAAAAAAACGGTCATGGCTGTTAAACATACCCGGCACCCATTCTGGGCTGTACAATATCACCCCGAGTCTGCTCTTACCCGAGGCGGGGGCGTTGAAGTCATGATGAACTTTTGGCGCCTGGCTCGTTACTGGAACGCTGCCCAAGATCGCCACATTCATTCCTGGGACTCTTCATCTGCCGCAAGGTTCGGCTCACCCTGGCCAAACCCGCACCCGCCGCTTGCCTCTACCTTCTCCTCCACTCAAGGAACAGTTCTTACGTCCAGTCTGCATCTCCCGGGCGCGAATCCAGTGGCTATCTGCGAGGCTTTCGGCGCAAAAGACGAGACATCTCCGTTTGTGGTGCTAGAATCCCTCGCCCAGCCTGGGCGATTTACCATCATCGGCTGTCTTCGTTCCTCCTCTCCTCATATCACATACTCCATCGGCGATAATTTCGTATCACTTCGCACGGGCGACTCAGTTTCCCACATCCTTCTAAAACCACACGATATCTGGTCTTGGTTGTCTTCGTTCATGAGCGAACGCAAGGCTTGCAATGGCTTATCCGACCTTCCCTTTTGGGGAGGCTTAATCGGCTATTTATCTTATGAGCTTGGTGTCGAATCGCTTGGCGTGCCCTCAACGGCAGCTCCCTTAGAAAAGCGTCACCCAGACGTGAACCTGGTATTTGTGGAACGCAGCATTGTTCTCGACGGCAAGACGGATATAGTTTATCTTCAATCTATTATAGACGATGACAAAGAATGGCTCGCCGAAATGACGGCAGCACTCAAGCACTCATTTCGGGATTATACTACCCATCCGCATAATAACGCTCCTTCTTCAACAAAGGTACGGCCCAATGCAGCGACTGTCGTTTTACCCGACAAGGAGCTGTATATCTCTCGGATCAATATTGCAAGGGAATATCTCTACGCAGGCGATTCCTACGAACTATGCCTCACGGCTAATACAAGAATCGTTTTGAACGATCCTATCGCTGACAACGTCATTCAACGCTCTTCGTCATGGGAACGTTACAAGCGTCTCCGCGAATTGAATCCCGCCCCTCACTCTGGTTTTCTTCGACTACATCCCACCACGCTGTTGGCTTCATCACCAGAGCGCTTTCTTTCGTTTTCTCGCCCACCGAGATCGACGTATCAACTGCGTCCTATCAAGGGCACGGTCCGAAAAGGACCTGGCATCACGCGTGCTGTCGCAGAAGAAGCGCTCCGAGGCAGCGTCAAAGAAGTCGCGGAGAACCTGATGATAGTCGACCTCATACGCCACGATCTCCACAATGTCGTTGGCGAAGACGTTGACGTGACACAATTTTGCAAGGTCGAGGAGTACAAGACCGTCTGGCAGCTCGTGAGCGTCATTCAAGGGAGACCTGCCAAGGGAGTGGATGAGCTCGATGATCGACGCGCCAATGGTGCCCTCGGATGGGAGTTGCTCAGGCGTAGCCTTCCAGCAGGTCAGATTTTTGTCAAACGCGTGCATTCGTGTCTTTTGAATTGTGCGTCCTTCAGGTAGCATGACCGGAGCGCCTAAGAAGCGCAGTGTCAAAATCCTGAAGACCCTCGAAGACAATGAACGGGGCGTCTATTCAGGCGTCTTCGGTTATTGGTGCGTAGGGGGCGGTGGAGACTGGTCGGTTACGATTCGGAGTTGCTTCAAGTACGACGACCAAATGTCCTCAAAGAGCGCAGAGTCGGTTTCAACCACCGACCCTCACGCAGAAGAGTGGGTTATGGGCGCTGGTGGTGCTATCACAGCGCTTTCGGATCCCCAGGCTGAATGGGAGGAGATGACGGTCAAGCTTCAGAGCGTCCTCCGTGTTTTTGGGGCTGCTATTCCTCATGCAAATTAATTGCATTTCTTCCACTCGTTGCACACACTAATCAATCATTGAATTCAACTTCCGGGAAACTACGAGTGAGGAGCGTGGTAATACATATGGTAGTATATACACAGGATGGATGAATATGGATTTCGTTGGGTCGTGCGCGTGATCAGGCCATGAGGGCTATGTGTTTGAGTTCGCTGCGATATTTTCTCAGTCGGAAGGTTCGGCAAATAGCATAATGCGCTTACTTCTGGACTTGTTGTCCTACTTTCATAGGAGGATACAAACTAGCAATTTCCGCTTCTGGCATCGCGTCTATTGTTTTTGCGCGCTTTACCAATGTCAGCTGAGGAGAAAGATCGTAATCGGAAGAAAGGTGCCAGAAAAAGGTAGATGAGACTCTGATAAGGGGCCGATCTGCGTGGGTAAGCTTGCGTTTTGCAATGGTCTGGGAAAGGTGCGTGTCAAGCGCAGAAGAAATCATGTGGGCGCATACGACTCACATCGACAGTCGCTTCACTCACGACCACCTCGTGGAAGCCGGCCTTGATAAGACCCCCGGTGAGATGCTCGATCTGCTTTCCCGCTTGTACGAGAAGAAAGCGTCCAGTTGGGGGAAACTTGACGGGAATGCGCTTTCCAGTGTTCCGTGCCCAAATATGGAGACCTGGATATCGCGAGCGACCGTGGATGGTGAGACAGTTGAGATCGGTATGGAATCCTGCCAAAATGGTATCTTTCTTGCCATATTTAGTGAGGTCAGAGGCCGTTGGACCAAGTAAATGCGGTCTGCACTGATGGAGTCAGTATATAAACTTGCATGGGATGAATATACGCTGACCCGTATTTCCCTGCCCCCTTGATGGTGTCTCGAGGAAGTCCAAGGCCAATCGCCGTCATCTCTGCAACATTCTCGACGCTGGATAGAATGCATAAGTAACATTAATAGAAGAAATAGAAGAGTGCCATACGCATCCTTCATGGACTTGCCCCACTTTTCCATGGTGGGCTGCCAGACGTCCTCGAAGACAGGGGCTTGAGGAATGACGTTGGGTGCATTTAGGGCGGGGTATTGTGTCTCGTATGGAGGTGGGGTGCCCATCTTCCAAAAGAAACGACATTTGGGGTCTGGATGGTGGCCAGAAATGTCCAAGGGTCTTTCGGCGGAATCGAGGCGGGCGATGATGTCGAGGCAGGGCTGGTGAACGGCACACTTTGGCTTCTCCGTGTTCTCGAGGGTGACTCCGACCTGATATGAAATGTCAGGACGCTCGTCCTTTCTGAGTTCGTGGAGTGGTTGTGCAAAGTAATCTTCGACGAGATCGAGAAAGAGGTCATTGTTTTCTTCTGACACGCGAGAGTCGTGCACGAGGACAGCTCCGTACGTTATCAGAGCGTCGGCAGCCTGACAGAAATTGAGGCAAAGCTTGGACGCGAAGCTTGGGGGTGCATACCTTTTTGCATTCTTGCTGGACCCGCTCTGAGCTGTCGTTGTTTGCGAGAAAGATGTCGATGTCGATGACTGGCAACGTCTCTGATAGAATTGACATGATGGCTGTGAGTCACATCGGTAACATCGCCATCCATGATGCGATGTCGGCACGTGCCATCACATCTCTACCTCACCCCACCACCTCCCAGCGAACAGCCCACCATGTTGAAGGTCTGCACCGTTGCCGTTGACCATCCCGATGGCTGATCTGTCGTGCAGATTCTTAGCATGAAAAAGAACGAGGACGCGGCGGCGAAGAGGAAGCCAAAGACTAGTGCCGCGCAGATACGTGTACAGAAAGGTCTGTCCACCCCCTGCAAATTATCGCCTTGGATGCCTCGTAGACCTCGCCGATCCCCAGACCTGACTGAACTTGACCTCCCATCGACGATGAAGACACATTTCTCCGACCCAGCTGACCTCCTCAACTTCACGCTCACGATTACTCCCGATGAGGGTCCGGAAATTTCTGTCCTTTTCAGCTCTCACGTTCAATGACAGTCAACACAGGAATGTATCGCGGCGGTGCCTTTGTTTTCTCGTTTACCATCAACAACAACTACCCACATGAGCCTCCAAAAGTCAAGTGTACACAGACAGTACGCGTTTCCTAGCTCATTATCTCCCAATGTGCTCATTGTCACCAAGATATATCATCCCAACGTAGATTTAGAAGGCAACGTTTGTTTAAACATTCTGCGAGAAGACTGGAAGCCAGTGCTGAACCTGAACTCGGTGATGGTTGGGCTACAGTATCTATTTCTGGAACCGAATGCGGATGATCCGTTGAACAAAGGTAGGAGACATGGTCGGTCTGTGCTGTGTCGTTTCCTGACCAGACGACAGAGGCTGCGGAGGAGCTGCGAAAGAACCGGGAAGTGTTCATCCAGAATGTCAAGTCTTCCATGCGGGGCGTGCACATCAAGGGTGTGCAATATGCCAAGGTACTCGTACAATAGCCCCTGTAGATTCGAGAATGTTTAGAATAACCACGATCACTTCATTTATGTAATGTTGGGTGGTATGTACAAGGCAGGACATTCTATACCAGTCAACTGCCCCTGTATGTAGTGAACGAGTACGGGCTGATCAAGAGGGGAATGTGATAATGCTCGTCTGGATTTTCGACTTGGAATGAGATCTGTAAGGTGGCCAATCAGTGACTTGAGAGACGTGCATGTGTCAAGTCGACAACCTCGACCCAGGGATAAAAACACTTTCTGCCTGTCTTTGCAAAATACTCTTGCGGCTTGAAAACAACCTTGTAGATGCCAGCGGCAATCTGGAATTCGGGTGCTTGTTTCGCGCCCTCGGAGTCGCGCGGGGGGAGAAGCGTCATGCAGCGACCATCGGCATCGGTGACCCTGAAAAGCAAAGGGAGGGTGTGATCAACGACAGACCTCGAGACAGAAGATGCACTCAACTGTTGAGAGACGGGATCGAATACAGAAATATTACCCCTATCGCGATAGAGCTGGAGATTGACGTGTACACCTTCAGCGGGTTTTCCAAGGGAGACGTCGAGAACTGTCATTGTCAGCGTGCACGGTCGACGGCGACGACGACGAGGAACTGACCATGGCAAGTGATGGGTCCTTTCATCTTTCACAGTGTGCGTCCAACTTGACATCGGGTTGGGTAAACCCTCCACGTGACCAAAGATATTCACTTCCGTAATCCGATCCGATCGAGAAACGACATGACCTCTTCGTCCCCGCCATTAGGCAAATATCTCGCATCGTCTGGTGTGTCTTTTGCTTCAGTCCGTCCGTTTTCTCACAAGCTTTTCATAGACAAGAAAACGAGGGACAAGGCAGTCAAACACCTTGCCTTGTTCTTCTCTAGTCCTGAAAACAATGCCCTCCCAGATGTCGAGATCGCCAAGTTGTGGAAAGGATTGTTCTACTGCAAGTACTCCTTCTCCATCCCTCATCAGTTTCCTCACGTCCCTCCTAGGTTTCTGGATGTCCGACAAACCTCGCGTACAGCAAGACCTTGCCCAGGAGTTGGCCGAGCTTCTCCTCACGATCACCAGCATTCCGTCTTCGCTAAGCTTTCTCGAGGGTTTCTGGATCACGACAGTCAGGGAATGGAACGGAATAGACCGTTTGCGGTATGCAATGCACGCGCCCCCTATCCTGCTCGCCGCTCAATCTTTTTCCCAGGATGGACAAGTACTACATGCTCGTCCGACGTTTTGTCAATGCCTCCTTTAGGCTTCTCATACGCGCTCAATGGGACAACGCTGCTCTTCAAGACTATAACTCCATACTTACACGTGAGGGTGGACCGCTCTGGCAAGTTCTCTTTCTTCAACCATCCCATCAGTCGACTGAGCTCTCAACCCAGCCCCACCGATATACGTGTGCCGACTGGCCTTACGTTTCATCTGGCAGAAATATACCTAGAGGAACTAGAAAAGGCCGTGTCTGCTTCCGACTCACCCGTTCCTACTCCCATCCTTGGGTTATTGTCCCCCTTCATATCCCTCGCTGCCCACACACCGATGAACACGACGTACAAACACCTTGAAGAGTCACTGTTCAGGCCATTACTCGCCGGATTGCGGTCACGAACCTCAAATCCGGCAAGATCATCAGGCTATGAGTATCCCACAGTCCTCTCAAATGCCTGTGCAGATGCACCTGACACGGGCACATTACGAGAAGCTGTGTTGCAAAAATTGTTCGCCATTGCGAGCGCCGAGGACACGAGAGATTCAAATCGAAGAAAGATGTATCTACTCTATAAAACTGCAGTGGAAGAGGTCGAAGATGATGTAGGGTGATAGTTTGCGCGTAATATAAGCCTAGCTATAGGTCCGGTAATTCACGTTGTGTTAATCTCCTCCACGTCGTCTCCCTCCACCATTCATTCATGCTTTCAATTCGATCCCATAGTGTTTCTTCATCAATTCCGTATATCTCGTATTTTCCGCCGTCAAGAGCACGGCCGTCCCGCCGAGCCACCTCAATGGCAGCCTTATTCTCACCACTGAGAGGGTAACACGTTCTAGTCAGTATGCAATGATAAGATTCTATCTTGATGACTCACTTGAGAAGCTCAAGAAGTTCTTGTCGCTCAGGGAAAAAAAGTCGTGGCTCCAAGGCCGCTAGGACAGCGAGTGCCGCGCGGAACAGAAACGAATCACCCTCGAGTATCACCACATCCCATAGTCTAGCACACGCTTCGAATGGCAGATGATCCAGAAAGAGCGGCATCAGCCAGCTAGGGAGGTATGCGGCCGGCGATATCTGGTGCTGCTTAAAGTTGAAATATACTGAGTCCAGGTAAACTGTTGAATCACCATTGCACACATGCACGAGATTTCACTCACTTTTTGGCATACTGTCTGCCAGCAAAGTGTCAAAAATCCTGCTCCCAAGTCAGACGTCGCGCAAAACGTGTCCCATGGAGCTCTCACCGATAATATGCCTCAACCTACGTGCTGTGGTTCAGTCAGACTGTGCCATTGACCACTAATCCGACTCACGTCTTCTTCTGAGCTCGTGTAAAAGGACCTCAAACAATGTCTTTCTAGTAGATTTCTCATAACTACGAAGCCTTGTGGTGCGGGCATGTTGACAAGGATCATGGCAGCTATCTTTGATGTTCCAGGGGTATACCCCAGGCCTTCGTCCGCACGCGCAACAACCCATGCGCAAAGCAGGTCCTTCAAATCCTGGTAGAGAGGCCCACTCTCTGGATGAAAAATATGGAGGGCAGGGAGTGTAACAAGTATATCATCTTCGATTGCCTGAAGGGTTTCCTTGGGAAAAACGCCTGAAGACAGGGCTCTTTTAGCACGCGAGAGACAGCTGCGGTAACTATCTAAAGATTCTGTGAGTATGAGAATTATTTTCCTTCGGCGACTGATATACCTTTGCTTAGAGTCAACGCGTTGCCTGCAGCACGCTCCCACATCGAGGCACGCAGTTTTGTAGGAATCCCATTCCACCATATCTTGCGAAGGTCAGGGTCTCGATGTACGACACGCCAGTCAGGGACTATCTCGCTCTCCCACACGTCAATGGATTGTTCGATTCGAAGTTCGCGAGCTAGCCTGCGTTCTTGTAAAGCCTTTCGCCGTTTCTCTTCTGCGGACCCTACTTTAGTGTAAAGACGTGACAGCGAACTGAACCGTGTTACCTGCTGCCCGACTCTGGATCATCATAGCTTCCCAATCGGCCATGTGTTTTTTGTCTTCTTTCCGGCTCTTTGGGGGAAGGAAGTAAGGCCTTGTTTTGCTCACCACCTTCTGAAATGCAGTTGAACGGGACGATCTGTGGTTTTGAGATGGTGCGTCTGACACCTGGACACTTTGGAGCGAGGTGGAAGCGGTCATCGCTGGCAAATCCTGCGCTGAAGGCGTAGGGCTGGGTGTTTCGATACGTTGTGTACTATCAGAGCCTGCGGCGTCATCCGCAATCCGTGTTATGACGGAGACGCGACTTGATGGGGGCTTAGAAACGTCAATGTGCACCGCAGGGTGAGAAGAGTCCTCCCTTTTGTCGTCTTTCTCGTGCAACGCGCTGGAATGTGAGTCCGTTGTCTCGGGCACTGTCAGTGAGACGTTTGATAGTTCGTCTGATGACTCTGGGACGTCTGAGAGATCGTGTGTATGCGACTGCGAGACGCATGACACCACGCTGGCCGAGTCAGACTTGGATCCACGGGTACTGCCATCCAAGTAAAGCGTTGATATTGATGTGTCGGGTTCGTCCACAGAGTCGGTGTCGGTTGCCTGATCTACGGTGACCCAGTGTGCCTGCTCGGCGAGGTGCTGGCGAACGGCTGCGGAACTGAACTCGAAGGGCTGGTCGTCGACAACGGCGAACGCATCGTCCAGGGTGAGCTGGGCCTGTATTCCCTTGCCCGGCTGGCGTTCCAGCATCTGGGTGTTGGTGGTGGAGAAAATGACACAGTAGCGGTGGCTGTGACGACGGCTAGATGACCATGATTGCAGAGGTCTTGCTCGTCCTCGCAGGACATTCCTCGTCGCTCTTCACTTCTGACCACGACCTCCATCCCGCCTTTCGTCCCCTCCTGCACCCCGGCGAGGAACAATGTCTCCAAGTTCTCGGTCAAATCGCCCTTCGGTATTGCAAGATCAAAAAGGCATGTGCAACGCTGTCGCGGTCGCGTTCCAGATACGTCTGCGCGTTGTGCGCGACACTCAACCAGATCCTCAAAGACGACTACGAGAGTCTGGTCGTAGACACCGAGGCCAAGATCCTCCAACGTGACCCGGAGCTCGTCGGCCACGGATTTTTCGTCCCACTCGCCGCGGTGCGCGCAACCTTTGCAGAATGGGACGCACCGCTCGCCGCACTCGAGTCCTTGATGGCACAGCTCGAGTCTGAAGACCAGTGGCAGCCCGGTTCGCTGATCGACATGCTACTCGCCCGCTCAAGGACGGGCGTGCATCGCATCTCCCAGATCATGTCCTCGCTGGCAGTCGCTGTTCAACGTACGTGGCGCGGGCAGCTAGCTGCGTTCTTGGTCCATGGGTCTTTGTCGCCGGTCGACCCTCTGGCGTCAGACAGCTATGAACTTTTGGAAGGCTCAATGCCTTCATGCGTATCTCATCAGTCGCGCGAATCTGTCACCTATGTCGGGCGTGCCATCGCAACGGTGAAAAAGAAGAAATGGGAAAGTCAGATTCCGCGAGAACAGGCCCTACAGCATGCCAATATGCTAGATACCGTGCTGCCCGAAGACCAGTACAGATTTGACCTGATCATTTCTCAAATCCGGACAAACGTCAGCGAATGGCTATGGCTGAATGTGCTGACGCGCAAGGACGTGGAAGAATCCGTCGTGTCACTGTAAGCCCGTCATACCTCGGCACCGTATCAGCGCTCACTTTCGCAGAGCAAACTACTTCCTTTTGCGCAATGGGGAATTTAGCCTAGCCCTAATACGAGACATTGAACATCTCAAAATATCCCGCTTAACCACGCGCTCCGGCGGTACGTCTATGATCAAGGAGCAAGATCTGAATCTCGCCCTCCTCAGAGCATCCTTGGGCACAACCGCTCAACATGACCCATCCTTGCTGCACCTTAAATTCCAAATGCCTTCTGGTCCGATTCGGCCCCTGCTCCCTTCTCTCAGCGACAAGGTGCTTTCATCATCGACGGTCACTAATCCTGGAGAGATTACTTCATTTGATGACCTGCTTCTCGGGACTACTCTCGTGCTCACGTACAACGTGACTTGGCCTCTCGACCTTTTTCTACACCCTTCGGATCTGCAGGTTTACTCCGCACTGTTCAACTATCTATCATCGTTGCGCAAAACGCATACTCGTATCCATACGTGTTGGACATCATTGTCTAATGCTCAGCGGGCTCGACGCAGATGGACGGGTCTCGGAGACGGTGGAACTACCGAGGACCTGGAAGCGCGAAAACAACTACTTCGCTGTGGCTGGGGTGTCGTCAGGGACATGGGATGGTTTCTGGACAGTCTGTCTGGGTACATCATGGTGGATGTTGTCGACGTGGAGTTTAGGCGGTTCAGGGAACTACTCAACAAACCGCGGCGTGCGCGATCCGAGAGCGTTGGGAATACAGGAAACATGGCTTCACCCAGAAGTGGCGGCATAGATACGGGAACGAACGCTGATCGGACGTATCTCGACTTTACGACGCTTCGAAACCTCCATACGACATACTTGGAGCGTCTGGTGACTGGATGTTTACTCTCTCATCCCACTCTGACTGCCATCATCCGGCCTATTTTCGAGGTCTGCGAACGGTTCGTGGCACAGGTTGAGCGTTGGGGTGGGGATGTGCTTCCAGCGTTGCTGTTTGAAGGCAGTCTTGCGGCGGGTGGTGACAAGGTAGGCGTGATGGTCCAGGAGCGACTGCAAGTGGTATCTGAGATCAACCGGGTATGTGAGACGTGTGCCGGGTAAAGCGCCGCTGAGAGCGATCCACAGAGTCTGCATGCGCTCCTGGATTCGTTCTACGAGGAGCTGTCGCTCTCGACTTCCCAGCAGCCGTTTGCTGTGACGGGAGATGCATCCAAGTCGATCCTGATGGCCAGCACAGGAAACCAAACGGTGTTACAGCGGACATTTGTGAGAGGCAAGGGAATGGAATGGAACGGGGAAGTGCGACGGCATGTGGAACGGTTGCTGCTTCGGCTGGACCTGAACGGGTCGTTTTCGAGGCGAAGATTGGGTGGAAGGGATCTTCTCGGCTAGTGGTTTGCGGCCGTTCGCTGTGTGCACGAGCGGCCGTCGTACTAGGTTAATGTAGCAGTGCGTGCGAAACGGGTTTTAGTTGCGGATATGACCACTGCTTTTCGCCTCTCTCAACATCTCCGACATCTCTCATCCAGAGCGACCACCATGGCTGCCCGTACGTCCCTGCGCACCGTCAGTCCATCCGATGCCAGCTCACAGCTCTGCAGAATACACCCCTCGTCTCATCGGCGCACCCAACACCCTCGGTATGCCTCATCATCGCGACTCGTCGTATGACTGACCAGCTCGTCCGATAATAGATCACAGGGTCTATATTGAACGAAACGGTCAAGTCGTCTCCCCCTTCCACGACATCCCCCTTTTCGCCGACAGGAACAATGGCATCCTCAACATGATCGTCGAGGTTCCCCGTTGGACCAACGCCAAGATGGAAATATCCAAGGAGGAGCACTTCAACCCCATCAAACAGGACACCAAAAAGGGCCGCTTGCGTTTCGTTCGCAACTGCTTCCCCCACCATGGCTACATATGGAACTATGGTGCCTTCCCACAGGCGTGTTTCTCGTCGCCATGCCATCCCACGTTTTGGCTCATCTCTGATCCTTGACAGACCTGGGAGGACCCAAACATCGCTCATGCAGAGACCAAGGCCAAGGGTGACAATGACCCGCTTGATGTCTGCGAGATCGGTGAACAGGTTGGCTACATTGGTCAGGTGAAACAGGTCAAGGTCCTCGGCATCATGGCCCTGCTCGACGAAGGCGAGACGGACTGGAAAGTCATCGTCGTCGATGTCCATGACCCCCTCGCCCCAAAGCTCAACGACATCGAAGACGTCGAGCGTCACTTGCCTGGCCTCATCAGGGCCACCAACGAGTGGTTCAGGTAGTCTCCACCTTTTCTCCCGAGGCTAGAGGAGCGTTTGCTGACCGATGAATACAGGATCTACAAGATTCCCGATGGCAAGGGCGAGAACGCGTTTGCTTTCTCCGGCGAGGCCAAGAACAAAAAATACGCGACTGAGATCATCCACGAGTGTCACGAAGCATGGCGCCGCCTCATTGTTGGAGATACCCCAGCCAAGACTGCTTCGTATGACCTTTCCATGTCCGTGCTTTTCAACTCTCGACTCGGATGAGGGCTTACTCAAATCCACTAGCCGTAACCTCACAGTTCCCGGTCCTGGCCTGACCGAATCCCATGACC
>JBBPTD010000913.1:0-15088 GCA_038093895.1 Boletus aff. mottiae
TCCCATCACGCCTTTTCTGATTAGCGACTATTACGGCTACTTCACGCCTATCCGTGAATACATGCCCCAGAACTGTTCTTCGGACGTTCAAGCTGTCATTACGTACCTCGACCACATTTACGCCGAGAATAACACGGCTGCTATACAGAGTCTCAAAGAAGCATTCGGACTCGGCGGTCTTTTGCACGTCGATGACTTTGCCGCTACTCGTACGTCTGACGCTTCCCCTCCCCGAGATCAAGCGCATCGTGACGGTACCGCCCATGCAGTGCAATTCAACCTATTTGATTGGCAGTCGTTGCAGCCCGACATCGGCCCTGGAACCCTCTTTTTCGAATTTTGCGACGCACTCGAAGTCAAGGACGGTGTCAGTGCGCCCGCGACCGGATGGGGTCTCGAGCACGCCATTGATTCGTGGGGATCGTTTTGGAACGAGACCTACTACGCAAATGGCAAGTCCATTTCGATCGACGAAAAAAAAAAAAAAAAGACATGTTCTGATTTGTGACGCGCGTGTTCGTTCGTTCGTAGTGTGCGGTACGACCGATGCAGAGTAAGTTGCCCTCGATGTGAGACAGGTCCACACACGAGCCATTGATGGGGGGTGTTGGTGTTGCAGAACGTGCCTCGGGACGTACAATACGAGTCAAGCGTATTGGACAGACGTCACGGTGAACAACGCCAATCGCGCGTGGTTCTGGATGGTCTGTAACCAGGTCGGATACTACCAAGTCGGTCCACCCCCTGGTCCACCCGCCATCGTCAGTCGGATTCTGCAACCCGTTTACGACGAGGTGCGTTGAGAGCATAGACAATTCATGATCGCACGTCGCACATAGTAATGATTCTGATCGCGGTGCGATGACTTGCACAACATAGAGACAATGCGTCAACATGTTCCCGCAAGCGTTTTCGTCGCCGCCGTCGCCGTCTGTAGGCGAGGTGGATATGGTGTATGCAGGGTGGAACGTCAACGTGGAGAGACTCTTTTTTGCCAATGGTCTTCGTGCGTGCTTTTTTTTTTTTGTTCTCTTGTCCTCGATGTGGGACTCACGCGCACGTCGGACGGTGCAATGGATATGACAGGCGATCCTTGGCGCGAGGCGACCGTATCTGCGGATGGTTTGTACAAGGCAAGCACGATGACACAGCCCATTTACGAGGGTGATGGGTTCCACACTTCGGATCTGATCACGCACAATGGCGTCGTTGACAAGACGGTCCATGCCGTTCAGATGGCTGGGCTCGAGTACATGAAGAGGTGGCTTGCATGATGTTTTTATTTTCTTGTTTGGGGACAAAGAAGACTGTACAAGTGATTGTACACGTTATATTTATGTCTAAAATGCTGTCCTCCTGGGCTTGAGCTACAAATGTTGTGATCCACGCAACTCGAGAGCCCTCCTCACCTAGTACGCCTTTCCTCGGCTCACTCCTGGAACCCGCCCGCGTTGCGCACCGCCTCGACCAACCGTTGGTATTCACGCAAAAGCTCGCCCACTTCCGAGACGCGAATATCCTGTTCTGTGCACTCCATGAACCGACGGTGCGGTGGCGGCAGCCGACCTAACACCACCTGCCTCTGCACGTCCCCGCCCTGCACCCGTCTCGACATCCCCGCCATCCCATGCGTCAGCCGATCCGTCAAGTCCGTCAGCCGCTTCCGCCTTCGGCCCGTCGTCGTCGTCGCTGTCGTCGCTGCGGCGGGCGAGGATCCAGCACCAACCTTCTTGCGTGTCGTCCTCCCGCTGCTCAACATGCTCTCAAAGCTCTTGATGCTCCTCGTATCGTGGGCTTGTTCGTCTCCCCCTTCTTCCCCTTCACCCTGCCCGTGCCCCCGGTCCTCCTCTCCTTCCTTGCCCTCCTCCTCGGCTTCTTCCTCTTCTCCGTCCTGCTCCTCCTCCTCGCTCTCCTCGTCCGCAGACGACCCCTCCTCGTTCTCGTTTTCGTCCTCAGATGCCTCATGTCCACTCCGATGCGACTTCAACGATGCCGGCCGCGAAGCCACCTCGACCAACTCCCGCTGCCCCTCCTCTTCGGGGTGACTCTGGCTCCTAGCCCTGCCAGGTCCCCCCGGCAAGGCCGCTGTCAAACCCGCAATCGAGAACCCCGTTTCGCGACGGAGAAGACCGAGACTGGGCCGGACGCCCCAATGAGCGGCATCTGTGTCACCAGCACCAGTACCAGTGCTCGTCGATCCTGGCCCCGATGTGCCCGAGCCAACCGCCGAAGCCGACCCTGACCCTGACCCCGATCCCGAGGCCGAGGCCGAAGCCGACCCGGATACTCCCGACAGCGCCGACCCAGGGGCAATTCCGTTCCCACCGGTCTGGCCGGGCAACAACGCACGGAGGACACCAAACGAACTGTCAAAGACGCCCGAAATCACCTTGTTGGCCGACCCGGCGATTGCGTCGACCCCCTGTCCAACGCGCCCACGTAAATTCACGAGGTGCTCTTCGCCCGACAAGGTCGGGGCGGTCGGCGACTCGGGCATATTGGGTCGTGTGATCGGAATGGGCGTCAGGTCTGCCGTGCTGGGAGCCATGCATGAGCGAGCGATCAAAGGCGTGAAGGATGCAGCAATGCAAGGAAATGTACCTGAGAACCTTTTTCTCGCTCTCTCCGAGCCCGAGCGCACCGAGGTCGACGTTTTCGAGAAATTCGGCGACGGCCATGAGATTGATGAGGCAGTAACTCTCTTCGCCGCCAAAGGCCTGGTTGCGGAAACGTTGTGTAAATAGGAGATGCGATACGAGCTTGGACGGGTTCGCTTTGACGACGGAAAAGATGAGTATGGGGAGGAGGACATCTCCAGAGACGGGCGAGGATGTTGAGGGAGCAATGGTTTCGGAAGAGGGAGCTTGTTCGATGATGGATGGTTGATTGGGCGACGTGGAGAGATGTATAGCAGGCATCGACGGACTTTGTATCTTGGTTGACTCCTGCGGAGGGACGGGGATGGAAGCAGCTGGCGTGCTTGCATGTTCGGTAGTCTCGGTAGCGTCAGAGGAATGATTCATTGGAACCATTTCGGCATCGTCTCGACTTTTCAGACGAACGGGCGGGATTTTCGAGAGTCCCTCTACGCCGTGTCAGCACTACTGATTCGCGTATGTGGAGACATGTACACTTACCAACGACAAGTTTGTGGGCAGAAACCAAAACAGCCGCTTTTTCGCGAGGAGAACGGGCGGAGAGATCCAACTGAGCCAAGGCTATGATGCAAGGTGAGAAAAAAAGAACCTGAAAAGCACAATCCGACATACTCTGTCCACACGTGCGGACGACTGCATCCACCTCTGCGTGATTCGCGTCTCCGATATCAATATCGAGATGTTCCAGACCGAGATCCAACATGTTCAATGCAGCTACGCGGCTAGAAAGAGCCTCGTTGTGTGATGCATCGTCTGAAGTCGATGGAAGGAATAACCTGTGCGTATGCCTTGTGTGAGTAGAACGGCAACCCGAACGTCTACACTTGCCTGTCATAAAGGAGCGTACACAACGTAGCCTCGATCGTTTCGAGGACGTCGCGTATCTGCGCTTCATCGACTTGTTCCTCCCTCTCTGGTACCGGTTCCGCATCCTGTAGATCGCTCGTATCTAGTCTATCCACGTGCGTCCCTTCCTCTGCTCGCACATGACCTGTATTCCTCAGCTCAGCTTCCACCGCCCTATAAAACGCCTGAAACTTGTCTGCGTATTCCTCGGGCCTATCGAGCGCCCCATTGACCGCATACACGACCCTGTTCGGGTTCCCGCCGATATCCTGCAACTTTTTCTTTCCTGCGGGAAGCTTGACGAACGGAAAGTACGGTAGAGCAAAGGTGTGGACGCGTTCGACGATCCAGGGGGGCTGGTCGTTGAGGGCAATGGCGATTTCGCCTTTGAGGGCGCTGATGACCCCTGTAGCGATGTCGGTTCTGGAGAGGACGGTGTCGATGACAAAGGCGGAGATATCAATGGTAGAGTCGAGGTCGGTGGATGTGGACGTGGGTGCAGTTGTCGTCGTCGTCGTCGTGGGAGGGAACGGTGGAGGTGGCGTGGAGGGTCTCTGGCCAAAGAGGGACGCGAATGGCATGGACAGGCGGGCAGAAGACGGTGCTGGCGTACCGCGTGCCCCTGGACGAGGGGGTAGTGGCGGTTTCGTCGCTCGCAACGGCAGAGGTAGCGTGGCGCTAAAGGCGGAGACGGTGAATGAAGGATAGGATGACTCTGGCGGATAAGCAGGCAGAGGAGGCAATGCATCGAGCGACGCAACTCGAGAGGCAGACGGGGCCAAAAGTGCCTGGAGTGGCTTTGTGGACCGGTGCAGAGTGGACCGGAATGTGAGGGAGTCACTGCACGAGAGAGATCAGCCACGCAGGCTGTCCGTGATGAGACGACGACAAACCTGACAAGGTGTCCACGGAGACCAGACAAGGTAACTACAGCGGTGTTCTCCCTGGATGCGAGATCGCAGAGAATGAGATGGTCCTGTACGAACTCTGGTGTGATTGATTCATGGCCAGAACTCGGTTCTGAGGGGAGGAGCAGTGTCGCCTAGAGAGGATAAGGAGGCGCGGTCGAACGGTACGGTAAGACGCACCCTTGATTTGATGAGGGCGTTCCAGATCTCAGACCATTCGTCGGAGGTGTCGCCCTCAAACGAGATCTTTTCGAGGATGGCCCACCCGATGGAGTTGCTTTCAAGGCCGATGGACTGTGCGGCGGCTCTGAGGTTGGCGAGGTGGGGTTTGGCAGGCACACCGCCCTGGGAGGGCGCGGTCGTTGTGGGCTGTACGGGTGTCGCTGTCGCTGTCGTCGGTTGTCGCTGTCGGGGTGTGTAGGGGACATACTTGGCGCTGTCCAAGTGGTGAGGAGCGTTGAGGAGGGGGTGGACGGCGAGGGATTCGCGGGAGGGGGTGCGGACGATGTGGACGCCCTGCGCTCTTCCGATGGATGCTGACGGAAAGAGAGAGTCGCGTTTGGCGGACATCAGAGTCGACGTTCAAAGTGTACATACACGACCAACAACAAAATATGCCGCCATCTGGACGTCTGCGAAGACCAGACCCAGCCTACAACGACAAGAACGGATTTCGCGAGTCTGGCGGTGCACCCGTCGACAAGAACAGTCCAGACGATATCACCATCAGAAACGTCCGTCTCGCCCAGTATATCCTCGCCACCAAAGGCTCCTTTGTGCCATCGTACGTGGTCGCACGCTCGCAACGCTGACCGTGCTCATATCATGCAGGCCTGAGACTCTGCGAAATCTCGGCGAGTCCAGGACACAGCCAGTCGAGACCGTCGATACGCTCACTGACAAGATCAAGGAGCTTAGGAAACAGCACGCAATGGACCTCGAGAACCTGTTCGAGTTCCAACTGTCGGAATACCACCAAGAACTGAATGATCATCGCGTCTGCCATGACGACTCGGCGTACATGGACATTGACGAGGGGTACTCTCAGCAAGTCGAGTTCAGGAATCAACTGCAGGTGTGGGGTGGCATTCGGATGCTGGGTGGGTTTCGCTGACGGTCACTCGACCAGGATCTGGACAGCCGAGTGCTCAAGATGGACCGGTTCAAGTGCGACATGGACGACGCCTTGTCTACGTTGCGGTACACGCACCTGATGAGGGTGACGCGACTGATCAAGAGACGGAACGAGCTAAAATCGCAGGACGTGGCAGCACGTCAGAAACGCGATGCTTGGTTTCCGCAAACGCCGCAGCAGTACCACCACATCATGGAGCGGGACCATCAACTCCGCGTGGCACGGTTCCTGACGAGCTCGACGACGGAACAAGAAAAGATGAAGGACGAGTTTAACTGGGCGTCTCGGGCTGTGCAACCACTGCTCTCGGCGTACAAAACCAATGTACGTCGACCGCCATCTGATATGATGGGCCGTGGCTGAACCGCTGCAGCATGCATTCAAGGACGAGGTGAACAACGCCATCAGTGGGCTGGTCGTAGGAGATCCACGACGGCGATTGTCGAGGCAGACAGACGAGGTGTTTACTCGGTTTTCGCCAGTGTCGTGATCGGAGATTGAAATGTATTAGTGTATGATCTACATGAGCTGTGCGACAGAGCCACTCCACCTGCCAGTGAGAGGGGCTGTTCAACGAGCCATGGCGTATCGTTATAAGTATTCTACAGCATCGTCGTCATCTCTCATACTATGTATTCTCAGTCCGGCTCATCCTCGCCTGCCGTATGTCCCCCCCTGCCCAGCTGCTCGTCTCGTTCTCACCCTTCCAGTATTATGCAGAACTCCCCATGATTGTACACGACCTCATCCAAGACATGAAAGCACTCGAATCAGCACTCCACCGCTGGAGCCGCGGTCAAGCAACCTCCAAAGACGTCAGCGACTGCTACGTCCAATTCGGCGTCGAATTCAACGCTGTCATACACGCCTTTGAGAGCTACGACATCCCTACGAGGTACGTCACCAACCCTCCTTGCGTGTCGCACCGGCGATGGATCTATCATTAGCGATCTACACGCGATACCCACGCAACTGCGGTCTGCCCTCGAAGAATGTCTCGGCGAAAGCCCCTCGCTTAATGCGTTGGATCGGTACCTGCCAGAGATACGACGGCTCCTGGGGGATATCTTGCATGGCCTGCGTGCAAAGCAACCTGCGTGGCATAATGCAACCACGGCACCCTCCGTGCGAACGTTCAGTCCAGGTGGACCCCGCTTGCCTCCTACCCCCTTTCCTTGACCCCGTTGGCATCATGACGCGCGTTTGAGACGCAGAGGCGTTCATGTGGGGTGCTGGATCACCTCACGTATCGTATGCAAAGCTGGGCTGCATGATTCTGAACGCTCTCCTATCTTATTTTAGTTAGTACGATTCTCCCACTGCCTTCGTCATCCACATATTTATCTATTTATTTATTTATCGAGTAATTATTACAGTTGGTTCTGCGCAGAACCGAAATACAGATTCATTCCTCATCGACATCGTTGGGCGCAAGTTCTGCTATACACTCGACTTCGACAAACGCTCCCATGGGCAGGGCCGCAACACCAATGCACGTCCTCGCAGGCAACGCTCCCACATCTCTAAAATACTAGCACACGACAAACAATTCACACCCATCCTGTCAGACGAGAAAAAAACGTTGCATACCTCTACATAGACCTCGTTGAAGATGCCAAAGTCGCGGGTCATGTTTGTCAAGTAGACGGTCACTTTGACAATGTGCTCGAGACCAGAACCAGCCCCTTCGAGGATCGCCTTCATGTTATCGAGCGCAGCCCTCTAGAGATGTCGTGTGATCGGGATGATCGTGTGGAACGAGCAAAAAAACGTACGGCCTGTTGTTGTACCCCGCCGACGATATTGTATTCTTCGTCCGATCCGATACTTCCCGAGACATACACATTTCCATTCGAGATAACTGCGTGGGCTGTGATAGCGGCAAGTCAGACAGACAACACCGGAGGCCAAGGAGACGCACAGAAGACAGGGAGAGGCGGGGTGGCACCAGCAACGGTGTTGATGACTTGCTTTGGCATGACAGGGAAGGGAGAGAAAGCGGCAAGGGGAACGAACAAGGCATTGCACTATTTAACCTGTCAACCTCTTTTCTGTCTATTCATGGAATTCTGTAGGTCCTCGTGGCTATGTCAGGGGTGGTTCCGTACGGGGTTACTCGGTCAGTGCCACTTACGGCTACTAGAAGCGAATAGCCGACATCCCAATGAACCTATGCCTGATAAAGCACTTTGCACTCCCATCGTGCCCGATCCACCGATACTTGCTCACCATGCTGCTAGATCGTTGGCCAAACGAATCCCCGTCGTGTGATATCAGCCCAGCGGCACTAGATAGACGTGTTTCAGCTATGAGATATGACAGTCAGTTTCAAAGTGCGATAAGCATAGTAAAGTCAGCAGAAACTACACCTCGGCATGACATAGTTTTGCAAGTCATGAGACCCATACCAGTATCACCAATGTTCCGCGGTTAACGGGTCGTACCACCACTCCACACGTCACACAGATCGTTGCAAAAATGATACATGTATCCCTCCTCCACCGAGAACGCCATCCTAGTGCGCCGCGAGTTCGTCCACCAACGTGATCAAGTATGGCACGTTCACATCTCCAATCACGCCCATCTCATCGGGGTACCATACCTTCCCTTCCTCAACTGCCCATCGCCAGCGCTGTTGGTTGGCGTACATATCAGACAGCGTGGCTAATGTCGGAAGAAGGCGTACCAGGTATCGCACTAGTTCCTTGTCTCGCGGCATTACGTGCTTCCATGCATCCACGTCACCCGAACAAAAGATGCGCAGCGAATCGAGCGCATACGGGCCTACCCCAGGGTATTGCAAGTAAGGCACGCCAGATATGGTGGAATCATCCGACAAGGACATCCTTGAGCAACTCCACTTTACTTGATCCTCCACGAAACGCTCCGAGACCTCTTTGAGCCAACACGCTCGTTTATTGTAAAGCCCGAGCGGTCTCAGTAGTTCGACGAGCTCGTCTTGTGAGGCTAGCACCTCGACATCAGCCTCGGTAGATCGGGCACATGTAATTGCGCAACTGACCGTGCATGAGATCCTGTGGCGTCGGCCAACGTGACATAATCTTGCAAAAGACAGGAATGGCTGCCTTTCCAGTCGTCACGTTGAGCAGTCGCACAGCGATGAGCACTTTCCACGGGTCATCTCGTACAGTCTCTGTGAGTCCATATGAATGGGGACTCCTATGAAGTAGGTAATACAGATGCACGCACCCACCTTGTACAAGTATCGGCTTCAGTCGTCTCAACATGATCATGAGATCATCAAATAGCCCTGGATTGTCGTACCACGTCCTTCTTGACTCGTCCAAGGTACCTTCCAGCGGTTCATTGGACGAACTATCCCATAGAGGGTGCTCAAAGTCTAAAGACTCAATGTATACGGGAATAGTAAGCACCGGAGAACTCGGAGGAGTCAGAACCGCGAAAGAATCCGCCTGTCCTGCAGACGCGCGCTCGAAATACTTGGACGTCTTTAGTGGTAGCGTCGTTGGTTCCGGACTGACGCGCTCTCCTTGCGTCTCGGTGATAGGATGTAGTGTGTGAGTACTAGGCCCTGCGACTCGGACATCTCGGGGACCGGAACTGGCAGGGGGAGAGGGGTAGTGCGAGGATGGCGTATTGCAAGCACGGTCGGCAGTGGGACACCCCGCGTGCGCTGTCCTTGAATCGCCAGTAGGCCCTCGCCCCTTCTTCCTGCGGACGATCTCTACTGCATCCAACACTGTACGACGAGACCGGGGACGACTCGGGGTGTCAGACATGCAGGAGGGACCCCCGTTTCCTCCACTCAAGAGCCGTGTCTTTTTCATGCGCCGCTGGGTAGACGAGGTATGTGTCGCGGAGAGACCGTCCTCGGAACAGCCGTTTTGCGAATGAAACTGGGTGGGCAACGCGTCCTCGTCGCGGTCCTCTGCTACCAGCTCTGAGTGATGGTGGCTGTTTTCAACATGGGCAGAGCCGGGAGTGTAGGCGAACGAGCGCATCCATTGGACTGGGGAGACGGCAGAGACGCAGCAGCTTGGAGTTGCACTATTAGGGCTTTGAGTCACCACGCCGTTCGTGACGCTCATTCTGGTCCAAGGCGGTCGTGTGTAACGTGTGTACTGTTAGTGATTCATTTCGGAGGTGGCGGCCTGAGGAAAAAGAACCTCGGACTTCGATGCGAGGAGTCGGACCTTCAAAGCTTCACACGTCGCCCATCAAATACTGCAACACCGCCTTCTATTACACGGATTCGTTGATGTGCTCATAGCACACCGACTTTCAAAGAAGTCGGTCTAGTAACTATTGTAGCTGAGTAAGCCTGGCACGCGTCCAGGAGTCACGTGCACACTTGCACACTACCAAGTATCTCAGCGCTTAGTAACCCTACGCATATCGTCGAGTTTGGGGGATGCCACGGATACCATTACAAAATGGCGCTCCGAGTCGCCAATGTATGCGCGGCATGCAGAGGACTAGTGGGTTACCGATGCTGACAGCTTGCGTTCTCGCTTCATTCGAGCTCATCAATCCAGTCATCTTACGCATCCCCGTATATCGATGCAGTATCGTTCCCCATCTGAATGGATTGACGGTCAATTATGCGATTGCCAAGGTAGTACTATCATGTGACACGAAAGCTTAAATAAGGTTATGTAAGTGCACACGGCGATGTCAGGTTGGCAGCACTTGCGGCCATGCTATACCGCATCGGTCCGCAACATGAGTCACCTTGCGCGCGGCAGCGCATTGACTGATAAACCCACCCTCGCACTCATTGGCATACTCAAAGTTCTTTTCGACCATCATGCCAAATTTCAGCCCGGCACTCCGCGGTGATGGGCATGGAAATTACAGGATACACTTGATAGGAAATAGTGGTATGTCAGTTCTGCACGAGTTCTCTATGTTTCAGTGGTCTCGATCGAGTGTTCTTAGGGACGGGCAAGGTGAGTCTTGCTAAACCCTCATGAAACCCACAAGTGCATGCCCTCTAGTCCACTCTTGGCGCTTACCTTTCCGCGAAGTTGAATCTTCCTCGCATTTCTCTCGATGAAATCGCCTGGAAACCTGGATGGCAAAGAACGCAGGACGCCGAATTCAGAGAAAAGGTTCGCGCCTTGATGGCACAGGATACCCGAGGCTGGATTGTGGATGGAGATTACCGAGCACTGGGAACGTTAGTCCCTGACACCGCAACGGACATCATTTGTGGGTTTGTCAGAATCGTGAGATGGCTTCCTATTGACAGTTGCCTTTTCGGTTGTCGATAGGGTTAGACCCACCGTTGCGCCGTTACCTTCCTCGTCTCCTCTGGCGTACATTCATGCGCCTTCTTGGGATTCGTTCTTCGTGTGCCGAAGGTTGTGTAGACACCTGGGAGGAGGTTTTCTCGAGTAAGGGCATTGTCTGGTTCTGCGTGACGAATCATGGCACCGCAAGGACCAAGTATGCGGCGTGGCTGACACGAATGAACGTTGCAGCTGGAGGGAAGATGGTACGTTTAGATGAATCGCGTGGTGAGCTGGCTAGATGGAAAGATGACCTCGAGACGCATCTTCAGCAAATGTAGTTCACCTAATGTATGTACAAGGTGGTCGTATGATGATCAGTGGCAGGGGTGGGGACTGCCATATAGGGTCCGAACCCCGTGCACTACGGATCCGCCATGGCCAACGTAACTGCGTGGTGAAGAAAAAGTTCGTTACAACCTTGAACGTTTGAACTTGTTATTGAGTGAGCATCGGATCGCATCCACCCCCATGCGCTCTAGATGTTGGTTGAATCTAGATCTGGTTTACCATCTATGTACGGGGCGTCGGGGTTACGGATGACAAATCCGGATGACGGGCCGTCTCGTCCGCAGATTATGTAACTTCTTCACTGGCCTTTTGCCAGAAGCAAACGATATCGATCTGCTTCGTTTCCTAAAGGCATGGAACTCATTCTTTCACTTTATCTGGCACTAGTCCCTCTCTCTATCTTTTTGCCTGAACATTTCCACTCGCTTCTTTAGCCTGACGTACTTTTTACTTGAGCTAACGAGTTTACTAGTACTGGCGTCACCAAGCCTATATAAATTCATTCATTCATTCTATGCGTGACAGAGTCCGAGACGGGGCCATAGCTTCAAGAACCCCAGGGCACCATCCCCCTTTCTGGTACCTAACCTGACATTCGCTTTCCTCGCCATGGACTTGACATTACGCAGAATACTTTTCGTCCCAGCATTTGCCCTCACTTTGTTAGTAAATGCTCAGTCCGGTACGCCACCTACTAAGCACTTGGCCCCAGGTTTACCCTGGGATTCCCGACGGTGATCATAGTCCGGTGTGGACACATCACCAAACGCCTTCAAGTCGAACTCACCCAATGATTTTATCTCTGTGCGCAGATTTCCGAGTGACTAACAGTCTTCCCAATGTTACACGGCCCCTCGCGCGCAACTGGGCGGGAAACATTCCTGTCCAGAGAGAGGCTCATCCGAACGATACTCTCTTCTTTTGGGCATTCGAGTCGTCGCACGGCTCACTCACTGCCAAAAGTGACAAACCATGGGGCATCTGGTTCAGTGGAGGGTCAGTCTGGTGCACTTGCACGCTTGTTGGCTAATAACATTGCGCTTTGACAGCCCTGGTACTTCTAGCCTTATCGGACTCTTTTTTGAGGTCTGTCTTATCATCTACCGCACCGTTTTACACAGTTGTATTTCCATTGGACACAGAATAACCCTATACAAATCTCGAATAATTACCCATTGCATGAGAATGAATATTCTTGGACCAACGTGGCTGATTACGTGTGGATCGACCAGCCAGTGTAAGTCGTAGCTGCTCATCTTGGTGGAGACGGGTCTAACAAACGCGTCTCAGTGGGACTGGGTTCAGTACTGCCGACTCAAATAGCTATGGTGAGTGGCGTAGACATTTCCTGACCTGAGTCAACGTTTTGTCGTCAAGTACACGACGAGGACCAAATGGCAGCTGACTCTGTGAGATTTGACTTTTTTTTTCTGTCGCCCAAATACTTATCCATCACCTAAATGGGTTTTCTGGAGAACTTCTTCAAAGTGTTTCCTAACCTCGCAAAGCGTCCCTTGTATCTCACGGGTGAGAGCTACGCCGGAGTGTACATAGTGAGTACTTTCCCTACCTGGGGAAATTTGCGCCTGTAATGTCCTTTCAGCCTTATACCACCAAAGCTTACTTCGAATCGGATGACCCTCCTGTCAATTTTTCGTTCATCGCCATTTGGGAAGATTCCAAGCTTTTACCTGTGGTTAGCATTTTAGAAACCTATTCGTCTTTGAGTACTTCCGCGAACAGTTCGTGAAAATGTTTCCAACGATGTGGAAGCATTGACTCATTTTTAGGACTTCTCTCTGTGGTTACAATCTCACTATCCTCAACCGGAGCCCTTTTCAACTCTGACATACGTTCCAGGCAAAAACCCCGCCTCCTCTGACCCAGGTTCAAGGATGTACAGAACGAAGGTCACAACGCAAGAATTCATGCTGGAAGCTCAGAACCGGTTCACCGCCAAGCACTCCAAGCGAGATGCTACCTTTCGAAGCACGAGAGGATTCGTGGACGCGAAGCTTGGAAGCGCAGCCTCGCAGATCGCGCGAACGGAACTATCGACCCTGGTGCGGTTGTGATATCTACGACGAGATGCTCGACTATGCCATCAACTACACATTCCCTTGGTGTACGATGTCTCTATTGCGATTGCTTAACCATTTGCTGACAGAGACGTGTACAGCCTTGAGTCAGAGTTCAGGAGGTATGTTCGATATCTACGACATCCCTGAAGCTTTGGACCCCGAAGCACCCATGAATGCCTCTGTCTGCCTCAATAGTTTGTCCCTAACCACGTGTCGATAACATACATACCGATACTCCTGCGCTTAGACCCTCAAACGCGTGCTGCGATTCATGCTCTCACAAGCAAGAATTGGGCTGACAGTATTGACTGTCCGTTTGCCAACGATGGCAACAGTGAGCATGCGCCTGTGTATTAGAATTTCGGACTCATCCATTCTTGCATGGGCACTCACGACCCAAGTATGCTTCATCCTTTTTTTTGAGTCTGATGGCATTCAACTCATTCTTTTCCAGGCATCCCGTAGGTGCTGTTATGCTTAATTAAATGTGTATACTCAGGAAAGACTAGGCCAATGGCATTCGTGAGTGACCTTGCAACAAATGCCACAGCCCATGACATGAAAGTCATCATATATTCTGGAAACGACGATTCGCTCCTAGCTCATCTCGGTTCTGAAGGTAGGTCTCCTACAGTGTTCATTCAAGATGTGACGTAGCTAACGCGCACCTACAGTAGTAACCATCCAGGTGCGATTTGAAAATCAACCCTGGGTAATCTTATCCCCTTGAACAGAATACAACATTCGGTGGTGTCCGGGGCTTCGCTCGCAAGCCCGAGACGCCATGGTATAATGACAACGGTGAATTCGCGGGCATTGTCCACCAGGAGCGTGGCTGGACATTTGCCCTTGCCGTACGCGCAAGGGATCTTCTCGGTTATAACAACCCCGTCTCTGTCAGCGATAATCATTCCCATCGTCTTGCGTTATCTCATACTCTAGATGTAGGCTCTCACTCTCGTCCGAGATTTAATTTTTGGCAACAACCAAACTGGACTCGTCACGAAGAGCAGCTCAAGATCTGTCGTCGTCATTGCAGGCGAGGTGTCCTCCTTGGAGAGTGGCACCATTCGCGGCGAAGCGGGTATCTATTATGGTTCTGCCACGACCGAGTCCACCCGGCATTTCTTCCCGAGCGCCACCGTGGAAGCATGGAATAAATACACTGTCACGGCCATTGACACGCCTTGGGCAACGATGGTGAGCTCGGCATGTGTGACGAACGTGATCTCAAGCAAGGCCTTCGTCCTGGGACTTGTCCTGGTGATCGCATCCATTGTTGTAGCATGAGTATACTTTTTTAGAATTGGACTCGCATTGCTGTTCTACCTCGGTTACCTTTTACAACTACGCGACTTGACACCACCTCTCATCTTTGTACAGTAGTTGGTTACTGTAACAGATTCATACTTTTCGTGAGCTATGCATGACAGTCACCCTGGCAAATATTGGTCGAGCACCGCGCGCGTTTCGTGCTAGTACCTCGGATAGTACGGCCCGGCTAGCATCTTCCTGATATCGATGATCTTCCAGTAGAGGCTCGATGAGTCCTAGTAACTATCTCGGCTGTCAGATCTTTGATCAAGAGTTCCATTGATGCTGAAAGCCAAACTACATGACTTCATCTAGATATAAAGTTAGGCCGTATGGCCGCAGTTCAGTTCAGTCGATGTCTTTACAGGCCCAGTGGAGAAGTTTTGATGAACATGCACCCCTGTTCGCTACATTAGGCATCCTCAGTCCCAGCGACATTCAGATCGACAGTGAGGCCAAGAGTCCTTTCCAAACGAAATCCCTCGCATTCCCATACGACTCACTGTATTTCGACAGGAACAGCTCGTCCGTCGGTGCTGGAAACGATTATGTGCGCATCAGTATCATAACCCCTTTTTCTTGC
>JBBPTD010000914.1:0-15083 GCA_038093895.1 Boletus aff. mottiae
GGAAAACCTCGCATGGGTCTTTTTTCTTTGTGCCACGTCGTCTTTGTGGTCCCCAGGCATGAAACTAGGAAAGTATACATTTCGCACTCTGCACACAATGTTCTTTTCAGAAGCCAACGCGTACCATACGATCACCCTACAACCATGGACCGCAGTCGGACACTCTGACGTTGGTGTATAAAGATCGCAGGGATATGTTCACGCGGTTGGCACGCGTCAGAAATCTGACCGTGACGTATCTTAAACAGTATTGAGCAATGTGACGTTCCTATCACTTACCACTCCAGTGGTCTGCGAGGAGATATCCTGTCAAGAAGCGTATAGCTTGTCTGATGCGTTGCTGCGTGCCTCCTTGGGTATGATGCTTTTTGCTGAAGTGGCAAGTATATGCTTCTCGGACTGCACCTTGCGGTTCGTACGCGATGGTACGATGTCGGACTGGTGGATGGCAAGCTGCACGATCTCCGAGGATACCTCTGGTACGTCACGGTATCATTACGAAGGTCATATTACTTTCTCGTACTAAGCAGTACACCGTATTCACGGTGATCACTCAGGCATCTAACTGTACCTTTATATCAAGACTATGCATACCGTCCTGGGTTGCAGAGAGAGCCTCGGGAATCCGATGTATGTATCCTATGCATTCTTTTAGCAGCGCCACGTTTGTCCTGGTTACGATTTGGGTAATCTCCTGTGCGACATTCGGTCGAGAAGCATGGGTGCCAAACCGAAACTATCCGAGCGGGCCGAGGGTATACCATGCATCAGTTCCATACATGATGCATGATGGTTGGCCTAGCAGCGACCACCATTGTACAACTGGCGGCAGATGCCCTGATGGTAAAGAATGCGGGAAATGGACGTGAACATCACCCATCTCTTTCCAGGTGTACTGTTGTGGGACAGCCGTCGCGCCATAACCATACCCCGCATGCATCCTGTGGTAATTAACCGTCGGTAAGTATTGTTCGTTCCGTTATTGAGGCGTTTGTCTCAAGCTATCCCCACTCAAATCAGTTTTAGGGATCCTGGTCGTTTGAGCTACTTGTACGCCCCAGGACCGTTTTTTGATGCTCTACTCGGCCTGGCGTATTTCTCAATCTCAGTCTTCCTGAACGCGATTTTGACAAGTATGGTCTGTTACCGGTTAGTGTGCCATGCGAGGACAATGAAGAAGTATCTCGGAGACGGTTTCGCAGTCCCATATTTCAGCATTATCACGTTCCTGATCAGTCCGTGTTACCATGCTCACTTGCTGGCATTGCATTTTTGGTGGTCATTTGGGGAAGGAAGTTGGGTGGAGATCGCCCCGTCGCGTGTACGCAGAAATGACGGTACGTTGTTGGACTCTTTCTATGAACATTGGTGCTGACCAATATCAGCGTGTATGGTCACAGATGTTGATCTTGCGTGTGACAAAGGGAAATGCCTGGAGGAGAGACACGATGAAGCACCCTTTGTTGGTGATCAAATTTCTCCGGATCGTGAGGATACATTGGGCTCAGGACATCTCGACGGGAATGGAACAGAAGCTCATCGCGCTGAGCGCCCGCCATCCGGGTCGGGCTAGAATGACAAGATGTGAGCTTAGTGTGTTACACCCTCTGCACCGCTGCTGACGTCACGTTTCACGCCGCCGTATAGTCGGCAGCATGCTGTGGCCATTGATGAGCGCACCTCGCGGCTAGGTTACGCACACACCACTTCTGGAATGCACCAGTATATCGTCTTCGTAAATGAGTAACTACGCAGTCCTCGCGTGTGCATAGACGTACTTACCTTCCCCTCTGTCAGTGCCAGACGAGAATCACCCTTACGTGAATAGGACGTGGCACTTGCTGGCGTCCTGGGAAGATCTCAGCAAACAAATTACTCTCGGAGGCCACGAAGACGAGGACGAAGAAGGCGCCCTTGCCTCCGAGGTGAGATTCGCCTGACAAACTCGAGGCGCATCACGCCAGAAGGACGAGTCCACTTGTATCAATGATAGTAGATTCTGGCTCTCAGGAACTCGTCAGGTGATGTAAGCAACCTGAAAGCCTGCCATAACCAACGCTGAGAGGGACGGGGGAGAGAGAAATGGACCGCGCTCTGTATGGGCGAATTGACTTACACAACTGTACCGGAGCGCTGTACCTCTAGACTGCACACGCCCCGTAACGGTTCGTACTATGATCATGGCAGGAATGCATGACATTCTCAAGGGTTGAGTACGGGAAAGTCGCATCGTTTGCATGCTCATGACACGGGTAGGAGGGGGTGACAACTGAGCGGGTAGATGGTCAGTGGTCACGGATTGTCAGTGTCGGATTCTAGCTCCAGGCTTCGTCAACTTGACGTACAATGCTAGCTGGCCAGTTATCGATGAATTGTACACTGTGAGTTCCTTGTGGGACGAATTTCCGTTTGCCACGCCATCCACTCATCCCTGATCAAGACCCTTTGCAATTTTTGACCTCGTGCACTGGACCCTACCTGAACGAAAAAATTTCCCACTGAGTCTACCCTCAGGGCCAAATGTTTGCAATGATCCGCTTGGTCCGGGGAGAGCCCAAATCCAAATCCTATTTGGTTGGTAACTTCCGAGGCCAGCACGGTCAACGCTGCTTGGACGCTTCCGACTGACCGACTCAGTCGTTCTCAACTGAGTCCGCGAACGGCAGATCTGGAGTTTCTTGAAAAAAGTTTTTCTTAGAAAGCAGGATATAAATGGGAATTTCAGAGAAAGTGCCGTACAAAGGTGTTCCGGTCTCAGATCCAGTGGATCAGTGGTTGCGGTTGCATTACGCCCTCGCCTAGCCTTGTAAAAGGCTTCAAGAATCTAATCGATCTCGGTCAAGGTGGGGCGCCGAGACGTGAAGCCAGCCAAACACGAGTCACAACTATGATTTAAGTTCGAAACGTAGCCGTAACCGTAGTCACGCTCTTTGTTTTCCCTAGACCAAATAGCTCGACGCTTGGTAGGCCATCGGTCGTATTTCGATTCTAATCAGATTTTTCAACAGTGGTGCCCATCGCTCTGAAGCTCATAACAGAATCTTGGCCCGCCCGCCTTATGGTACGTCCGCGTTGATAAATTGCAAGCCGGATACTTACCCACTTTGTTCCAGTCTTCCAGATATACCATTGCCGCATCGTGTGGGACACCCTCCGTGCCATCATGATTGTGTCCTTCATCCTGTGGTGAGCAACACTCCGAGCGGGTAAGAATCGATTCTTCTCTCCTCGTGCTACTCATTCTCAACCTCGAATTGAATCAGCCTTGTGGATACTGATCATCTGGGACACTAGCACGACCCATACCAATATTTTCCAGGGGGAAGCTGCTAAACTCACCCTGGCCTATTTCTCGGTCGCTGTCCCCCTCACCGCAACTCTAACATGCTTCATCTGTGGCCGGTTACTATCGGAGAAGAATATACAGCCCCATACTTCAGTATTGTGATTCTCCTCGTCGAGTCTGTGCTACCATACTCGCTCACTGGCGTGGGCAGCAATTCTGGCAGGGTCCAAGATCGCGCTTGTGTGCACTGTAGGGTCGAAATGAATTGTCAGTTAGGAATGCTTTATAGTTCTGAAGCTAACATTCATATCATAGGCCAAGTATATGTCGTACCCTGCAGTGCGTGACAAAAACTTTTTTGGCAAGACTCAAGATTTAGCTATCTGTTCACCTGATTCCGTCGACGTCTTGATTTGTTTCCGTTTAAAATCAGAGCAACCAATTTTTGACTGGCACAGTAAGTAGGCATCAGTAGAATCTTCAAGTTGGCTCATCATATGACTGGTGTATTCAAAGACACCCAGGGTTGGAATGAATTGTCGTGAGACCCCCTATGACATTATGGTGGATTCGGGTTGATCAGTGTGATTGGCCCGTCAACATCGCAACCCAGTTCACGATCAGTGGAAAGCTGCAGGACCCTGCCAGTTCAAACAAGTTACATGTACCTTGGGCACATATTTCAGTAATGAGACACCCGTTCCGGAAACTAGAATATACAGTACTGGAGGCAGAAAAGACTTTGGTCTACAGGTCATGGAAAATGGCCAGGACGGACATTCATACCTAGATCCAAAGCGATCCGGCAGTGCTTGCTAAGAATTGTCACGGAACAAGCGCCTGCAGATCTGGAGCGGACAAATATTTGTGTAGTAGTGGGCAATGGAATCTGCATAACAATACCAAACAATCGACAGACGTTGGACAAAGCTGGCATGTCGGCGAATACACATACACTGGGGAGGCGCAAGGTGAGGGACGGGGAGATTCCAACAAACGGTGGCGATAGCCATGGGTGAGTGTTCGTCTACCCGGAATAAAGCCTGGTTTCATTCAAGTCGCACAGATCAACGCTTTTCGTGTCCAACCTACCTTATGACGCGACTTCGACTGATCTTCAGACCGCTTTCTCCGATCTCGCGCCCGTACGCTCCGCATTCGTGGTCCTCGAGCATGGATCCGGTGTTTCCAAGGGTGTTGGATACGTTTCCTTTTCCATCAAGGAGGATGCCCAGGCAGCATTCGAGTCAATCACGACGACCGGCATGACTATCAGCGGCAGAACTGTACGAGTACAGTGGGCTGAGAGTAAAGTAATCTCATGTCACACTCGCACTCCCTTGCCGTCATTCATTCCTTCCCCAGCCGAAAGACAAGACCAAAGATCGGCCAAAAGCAGAGACCGTCAAAAAAGAAAGGAATACCCCCGGGCGAACACCAGTTCACAAAGTCAACAATCCTCTTGCTATTCGGACGATCGTTGTGTCTGGCTTGCCGTCTTCAATCGATCAAAAGTCGTTATGGAAGAAACTCCGCAAGTTTGAGGGTGCCGCAAACGTGGAATGGCCAGCAATGACTGCGGGGGTTGAAGATTCATCGACGGGTAAGCTCTTCTTTTCCCTTGTTTATTCACTTACCGGCGGGGTCTAGCATACGTGTTATTCTCATCATCAAGCCTTGCGCAAGATGCCGTCACTAAGCTCCACGCCCATGTTTTCAAAGGTAGTCTACTTTCTGTCACGCTCAAAAAGCGGCTTGACAATCTAGCCAAAACCACTGTCAAAAGTAAAAAATCATCCATTAAATCTGTTTAGCCCCTTATTCATGTCCTGATTCACGTTCATCACATCTAGAGGGTACCTCTGGGACCGCGCCAAGCCGAGCAAACCGCCTCATCGTTCGAAACCTTCCCTTCGACGTTACCGAACAGGACTTACGAGCTATCTTCCTCCCGTACGGTCCTATCCACTCGATCCATATTCCGCTAGCGGAAGTCGACGATGTCAAGGTTGAGAATGACGAGGAACACAAAGGATCATTCAAACCAGCCCGTTCCAAAGGCTTTGCGTTCGTCTGGATGTTGAGCAAGAAGGATGCCGAGTCCGCGTTGGAGAAGTGCAACGGAATGAAAGTCGTGGCTGGGGTGGCGGACGATATCGTATCAGACAAGCAAAAAAGGAAGAAGCGACGTCGGGAGGACAAGAAGCGTCTAAGCACGAAACCTGAGGATGGCGAAGAGGGGGAGACAGTAGAGGAGCCTGAACAAACCAGAAGTGGGGGAAAGGAGCGGGTGATCGCGGTCGACTGGGCACTTAGCAAGGAGAGATGGGTGGAAGAGAAAGAAAGGCTTAAAGAGGCGGTTGATGACGTGGAAATGGACGACGCAGAAGGCGATGCAAGTGCGGGCGAGGATAGCAAAGCTGGCAGTGAGGACGAGCAACTAGGTATCCACGGGGAAAGTTCAGAGGACGAAGATAGGGAGGAGGATGACGATAGTGAGGCTAGTGGGCCTCCAGAGCGTGACGACGACGACGAATCACCGAGAAAACCACAATTACCCCATACCGATACCGGGAACACCCTGTTCATTCGCAACATTCCATTTACTGCTACGGAGGATGAATTACGAACACTGTATATTTCCCCTTTCTGATCCATGTCGTCCACTTACGCCTTTTGATAAGGTTCCGAGCTTTTGGCCCACTGCGATATGTCTGCCTTGCAGTCGATCCGGTTGCCGAGCGTCCTAGGGGAACAGGATTCGCATGCTTTTGGAATAAGGAAGACGCGGACAAAGCCATCGAGCAGTGCGAAATTTTGCACGCAGAGACCATGGGCACCCAGACGCAGGTGGGTATCCATCCGCGGCCCTGGGATACAGATCTAGTTAACAGGATTATAGCCTCCTAAAAATCCGTTTTCCCTACCTTCCCTCCTTACCCCTGATCCATCAGCCAGTGTAGCGAAGAATTTGGTACTGCATGGTCGGACACTTGACGTTGTCCGCGCAGTCACGAGAGAACAAGCCACCAAACTTAAAGAAGATCACGAAAAGAGTCGAGAAAAAGCCGACAAACGGAATCTCTATCTGTTGCGCGAAGGAGGTACGCTATTCTCCTTTTTTTCCGGTTGATTCTGGCTGAAGACGGCCCAGTGATTCTACCCAATAGTCCCGCCGCCGATACTATCCCCCAGGTCGAGCTCGAGAAGCGTACGAACTCTTTCAATGCCCGCCGAACGATGCTTCGTAGCAATTCCTCTCTTTATGTTTCGAAAACACGGCTCAGCATACGTCAACTACCATTGTTTGTTACCGAGCATGTTCTCAAGCGACTCGCGAACCATAGTGTTCGTGAGTTCAACGCGGAAGTCGAAAAGGGTGTTCGGGAAGGTCTCAGCTCCGATGAACTCGCCGAGGCTGTCGAAGTCGACTATCAAGACAGCAAGGACGTCAAGATTGAGCACGACAACAAAACAAAGAAACGCGCAGCTAAAGGGGTGCGAGCTACAAGCGTCAAGCAGGCAAAGATCGTACGCCAGGCAGATCGTGTCGACCCCGTCACTGGGAAAGGTCGCAGTCGCGGTTACGGCTTCCTTGAAGTGCATACACATGCCGATGCGCTTCGCGTACTACGATGGGCTAACAATAATCCGTATGTTGGTGCACTGTTCGACAAGTGGTGGAAGGAGGAGCTTGCAGATCTCGTGAAGCGGGAGAGGATGAAGGAAAGTCAGGACGAGACGAGAGTAAAACGGATGAAGGACGAGATGGAGGCGCCATCAAAGCCCGCCAAGGGAACGCTCATCGTGGAGTTTTCTATCGAGAATATTCAAGTCGTGCAACGCCGAGCTGCGCAAAAGGAGAAACTGGTGAATCGCCCTTCTTTTGGCAGGAGCGGCATTGCTGATTACATCCCTACAAGTCTCAATCACATAATAATACTCGGAGGTCTGGTCCGAGTGCAGAAGAGCCGCCGTCCAAAAAACGCCGCGTAACATTGGACGAGACCCAACGGGTCAAGACCATAGCGCAGATGAAGGAAGAATCTCCGAAACTCGGGAAGATAATTGGATCTGTGATCGGCCGGAAAAGACGGGGGCGCAAGGTTGGTAAGAGCGCCCGGTAGTTTGTTTCACGGTTTCGCCTTGTTCTTCAGTGCAATCAAAGTACCATCTACAAACGTCAAATACCTATATGACCGCACTAAGTTCCCATGTACTAGGTTCCCCTCAGACCGGTAATCAAGTGGACTTGCGAACAAAACATAGATTGGATGCGCCCAAAACGCAGATGTGACCCGGATCAGCTACTACATGGACCGTGACTACGAGGTCATCAACGCGTTTGTCGAAGCCCTCTGACGAGCGTCACTGGATGTTCTAATTCAACTTTCTTCGACATTACACTGGCACCTGTTTTCATAACGATTTTTTGTGCTTAGGCCTAAAAAATACACACACAGGCGGAGTCGGAACTTGAATCTGTGTAGATGGTAAGTAGCTGACTTGACACATCTCCAGAGCAGAGAAGGAGATAGCCCTTTGAATGTTGCTGCAATCTGGTCTAAATGTGATCAAACCAACCACCCCCCCTTCATGCCCTATGATTCTTCTTCCTTCTTCTCCCACTTCAAGACTCCTCATTTATAACACAATTGAAGGACCTGACATCAGTGACACCACACTGAAGCAGTGTGCTGACCTGTTCAACAACAACCATGGAATTTGGGGCCAGAACCCAAACAAATCAACAGGTCCCAAGCCTGGTTCATGGCCTCCCTCTTCCTTCTCTCAATGAGACTAACTTGGAACCAAGGCACTTGTGTCAAGGCAACTGTTGCCTTTCTTCACCAGCAATTGTTGACAGCCCTCAAGGATACTGTCCTTGTTGTTTGCTACCAACCTGATGCTCATGATCCCACTCAGTTGGAGTTGGTTGGCCATGCCTTTGCTACAGCCTGGGATTTTGAAGTTGGTCAGCAGCCTTCCAGTCTGGGCCAGTTCCTATTGCTAACATGCCTTTGTAAGGTTGAATTGGTTGGGTAACACAACTTGTTGTCAATGTCGATTTTCGTAATTGGTACATTGCAACTTCCCTACTTCAAATGCTGAAGCAAAGCTCCCCCTTCCTTGGAATCATGGCCATCAGCCTCGTGTCCTCTCATCCTGCTACATGCCATGCACTCACTAAATATGCATGTATGGAGCCTTTCTCCTGTTGACTATAGCCTTCACTGATCTTCCCCAGCTACTGCAATTCAATCCATCAACACACTTTTCTACTGTGATATTGCAGACTCTATCTTGAAGGCATTGCCAGTAAAATACCTTCAAGATGTGAAGCTTTGTGGCTCCCTGTTTGAAGAAAACTGCACTTCTGGTGCTGTCTCTTCTGTTGATACCAATTTTTACGTTGACCACATCAAGCCACTTGAGGCCCTTTCTGTTTATCAGGGCTGTCAGCAATGGGTTCTTGGTGAACTTCTTGATGGTCATGAGTTTATCACTGTTCTGCCCACTTGAGGGTCTACTGGCCCTGTTCAACATGGGGATGTGTACATATGATCTCTGCAAGTGGACTCTTGGCACATTCAGCTAGCCAAGGTTCAGAGTCTGCCTGTATGTGTATTTTTGATGTGATGGCCTATCATTATGAACACAGGTGTAACCAATGACCAAATACCTAGCAACTGAATGACAAAGACAAGCTTGATGCATGCCAAGCATGTTTGATCATGCCCATTCTTGCAGAAGCTTGTGTTGTTCCACATGTTCTTCAGCTTAAGGCCTCCCTGGAAATACTATGTTGTTGTTGCCAGTACTGGGAGCAGAAAGACTGATACAATCCCATCTGCTCAAGCCCCTCAAATAAACAGGAAACAAATTATGTACATTGATGGAAGCAGATACCAAAGTAAGATACTATCCTGGCAAGCCCCTATGAAATGTTTGGCCTTGGTCCACAACCCCACTATGCCCCCCTGGATACTATGTGCATTTCCTTCCACCATGCCCACCAACAAGGTGTTCCCTACTCCATTTTCTGGCCAGCTAGCACTCTATGTGGGGATCCAATTGTCCAACATCTTGTATGGTGCATTTGCCTACACATGTGTCGTGTGGCGGTCTTACTGATCTGTCGCCAGGTGTTGAAGTGTACCTCTACTTCAAAACCATGTACATCTCCCTGGCTAGCGGAAGAGTGCATCAAAAATCCTGACATATTTTATGCACTCTTCAGCACTGTGATGTTCTCTATGATCACCATTTTTGTGGCCCTTGTTTGGGTGATCAATTCAATCAAGCAGGGTGGCTGGTAGATCAAAATCATCTGCTCAGGTGGGTTGCATTCGCATATTTAGATGTTTCAGAATTAGTGTCTGTCATTCTGCAGCTGCTGATGGATGCCCTCATGGTACGTCCAGATCGATCAATTACAATCCCGATACTTTACTCACTTCGTTCCAGATATACCGTTGTCGAATCATGTGGGACAGCCTCTGTGCCATCACTATTCCCTTCATCCTGTGGTTAGCAACACTCGGTAAGGATCAACTCTTCTCTCCTTGTGCCACTCATTCTCAACCTCGTGCCGATTCAGCCTTGGGAATCATGTTCGTCTGGATCAGGGGCGTGACCTTGACTAATCCTTTCGAGAAGGAATCTGCCAAGATCTCTCTTGCATACTACACAATCTCAGTCTCCCTCACCGCAATCCTGACGTGCATGATTTGTGGTTGGCTAGTGTATTATGGGAGGTTGATGACGAAACATCTCAGACAAGAACCCGCAGCTCTGTATTTCAGTACTGTCATGCTCATCGTCGAGTCCATGCTACCATACTCGCTCGCTGGCATTGCACTTTTGGGTTTGTTTGTGGCAGGAAGTCCGGCAGCGCTTACTATCCTGCTTGTGTTTGGTTTCATGATGGTACGTGGTCAGAGTTTTGTACTGTGGCTCTACATGGGGAGGTACTGACAACCGGTTTTCAGTGTGTTCCGCCACAAATGTTGCTCTTGCATGTGGCGGCAGGACGTGCGTGGCGGGAAGAGTCGATCAAGCCGCCACAATCAGTGTTCATGTTCGCTCCTGAGACATCAAGTTTGGGTGATTCAGATGGGATGGGGTCAGTAGCTCATCTCGAGTCGTTGCCAGGCGTATCCCCTGACTCGGGAGTCTGGCGAGGATGGCAAAGTGTAAGCTTATCGTGTCACGTACTACATACATGGAGACTTTGTCTGTACATGTGTTTCGTCAATTTCATCGTGGACTCGAGCGAATGATCTTAAAATTTAGCAAGATCTACTTCATCCACAATCAAGCTCTTGCTCATTGTCAGCAAGTAGGCCATTAGACGATTTCTTTCCAATTCAGCACTTTTTATGTTGCTCACTCGTCCGTTTTTTTTTGGTGAGACTCCAAGTTGGCTCTGGATCCGCTGTCTATTTCATACTATGTGCTGCTTCAGTTGACGTATGCTTCCGTTTGCACCCGCCGGTCCGAACCGAGTCCGAGTATTCGATTGGTAGTTTCCAAGGCTACTAGCAGTGCCGTCTACACTGCTTGGACTCCACGTGGATGCGGCAGGAGGATATTGTTCCAAGGTGATGGCCCATGTGGTAAGACATGAGCCGCTGCCTCCCGGCCTAGGACTCTACGCCTGGCAATGATTCAAGATGAATTCCCGCCCCCGCCCTATCCGGATTGCTTGGATCCAATGTATCTCCAGAGCCAGGAGAGAACACCACTGTCGAATGCAGGGGCTTGATCGTCCGTTTCTCCCATACATGTCCTGCCGCCACATGCAAGATTAAACATCTGTGGCGATACACACTGAAAACCAGCGGCCCACACAGTCCAAGATTATATTAACGCACCATCATGACAGTGTACACAAGCGCGATCTTGGACCCTGCCAGAATTGCTGCCTGGAAAAACGATACCAAAAACGCAACGCCAGTGAGCGAGTATGGTAGCACAGACTCGACGAGGAGAATCACAATACTGAAATATGGGGCTGCATATTCTTTTCCGATAGTAACCGACCACAGATCAGGCATGTTAGAGTTGCGATGAGGGGTCGTGCTAGTGTCCCAGGTGATCAGTATCCACAAGGCTGATTCGGTTCGAAATTGAGAATGAGTAGCACGGGGAGAGAAGAATCGATTCTTACCTGAGTGTTGCTCACCACAGGATGAAGGGCACAATCATGATGGCACGGAAGGTGTCCCACACGATTAGGGAACTTTCGGTATATCTGGAACAAAGTGGGTAAGTATCCGACTTGTAATTTATCAATATTAAGACGGGCATCTGTCCATCGGAGACTCTATAAAAAAAATCATGTGACCAAGGCAACTTATGTTTTCATCTCAAAATGGAATGTATCCGACATAGCGAGGTGAGCACAAACTTCCAGTGATGTGACCATTCCCGAGGCTCATCGAGTCTGTACCACACGTACACAATTCTCTGGCATTGCGTTTTCTGTATCACACATGGTAGGGAGTTGGAAGGCCATCGCGTTCTCGCGTGTTTACGTGACTTAAATTAATGATGGTATGTTGTTAGTGGCAGGTCTGCAAACGATACCGGTGCTAACCAGTTCCTGGTGCATATCATGATTTTGCGCGTAGCGGAGGAAGATGAGTCGAGTAGTACGCTACCGGTATCTACTATCGGCGATGTACGCCAGACTACGTCAGACTCGGAGCGTCAGAGGGTGTGGCCCCGCAAGTCCTTGATACTAAAGGTACTTGAACAATGGTGAGTCCCCTGGAAACTCAGAGCTTCGAGAAAGGGGCTCTGACTCAGCAGTGTAATCGATGATCGAATAGGAGGCCTTATTCACCCGGGGTGGCTGATATACTTGCGATGGGTATATAAATGGGCCCTCATCCGAGAGTCAGAGCCCCTCGGCGAAAATTCTCCCAGTCTTTCTCTCTCAATCTAAATCGCCTATTTCGACCCCAAGCACTCCCTAGCTATGATTACCTCTACTCTTTTCACCCTGGTCGCGATTTTGTCGTCACTCGCTGCTGCCAACGGCGTTGTCGTCCAACGTGATGGCCCCTTTGTGAGTAACCTTAAGCTGCGCTGTACACCCTAATTTGACTTTGCTCTGCACATGTACGAATTTCACTTGACAGCACATCCGACAGGCTAACCCTGCCACCACGACCTCGACCTCGAGCTTGAGCTCGCACCCGTCCAGTACGAGCGCCACTCAGTCAAGCACTGCGAGTACTACTCCGTCCACGACCGCGACCTCTGCGACGAGTACGTCCACGCTGACGCTGACGTCAACTAGTACACCTAGTACCACTTCAGCCACCTCATCGTCGTCCACACCGTCGTCCAGTGCGACGTCGGCTTCATCTACGAGTCCGACAATCACTGCGACGATTCCAGTCACTAGATCATCGACCACCACGGTTTCGGCCACGGCCACATCCACAGCAGCCCCGTGCAATGGGGTTCAAAACTGGCAAGCTGCTCTTGCGGTGTGTGGTCTGTGCGACAGGGTTTAAACTTCTGTTCATTCTCTTTGCAGTACACTGCAGGTGACCAGGTGATCTTTAACGGTCAACTGTTCAAAGCCAGGCAATGGACCTACAACAATGCGCCACCGACGCATCCTGACCAATGGACTGCTGTTGGTGCATGTACCCAGCCGATCAACAACCAGGCCAACTGCAATGGTGTCGCTGCATGGCAGAGCACGGTCGCTTACACTACGGGTAATCGTGTCACTTTCCAAGGCCATCTCTGGTCTGCAGTACAGTGGTCTGAGTCTAACGCTCCCGGAGATGCTTCTGGGTCGTGGAAGGACCTCGGTGCTTGTGCTTGAATAAGTGCCCAAATTCTTTTTCTGTGCATCACCTTACGGACATTTGTTGGACTATACGTTTGGACTACTTTTCCTCCCTTGATTATACTCAGATATCTCATATCGCATATTGTTCATCTGATTAGTTGGTTTTGATTAGTTAGTTTTGATGTTAGCTTCCCTCTGAAAAATCATGTTTCCAGGTGGTGGCTTTCTTGTTTTATTCGTCCTCGGTTTAGCACTGCCAGTGCTGGTGAGCCTTCACGTGCTCATCAAAGGCGGCTCGGGTGTCACCATCGATTTGTTTTATTTTGCGGTCCACCGGATAGAGCGGCACACGGTGAACGTGACACAGACTATGTACATCCATCGGACTGACTGTCAACTGCTGGCCTCGCCCGCTCCTCACACAGCGCCGCCATATCCAACACTGGCCGTCTCCTCTTCTACTTGGGCGAACACCGTTCCCGTCGACGACGCTCTCCACGTGCTCGATCTCGAACCCACTTGAATGGACCAGCATTCTGCCCACTGGCACTCGACTCCTCCCCCGCACTCGCGGGTTCCCACGCCCCAGAGTTCATGACCCATACCAACAGCCTCTACTGTATGTCTGGGGCGGTGTTGACATGGCCCCGCTAGACCGCTTCTAAGCTGGCATCTGAAAAGCCTCGCCCGACGCACTCGACAACGCAGGCACGACCGCTATAACAGGTCTATCACTTGATACCGTGCGACGGTACTTAGGGCAAATTGTATATTCAACGCCAGATACCCGGCGTCGGGCCGACTCGCCACTTTACACGCCTATGACCTCGCCGCCTATACTTGGCACAAGCTCGCAGCTCGCAGACGCACCCGCCCAACCTCGCGGTGGTACTGCCATCGCCGCCGTTTCCCTCTCCCCAGGCTCTGAGCTCGTCGTCACTCGCTTCGGAGGTCAGTCTTTCATCTTGCTCCTTCCTAGCCCCGTCGACGAGCCCTCCCCCTCATAAACCCAGCGAAGAGTCGAGAAGAAGGCGTGTGCCTAGGACACGACAGGGCCTATGATGCTGTGTCCTCGTGCACGAATCGTCAGGGCCCTACCCGAATATGTATATACTCTCGTTCACGCGTACACTGCTTATTGACGGGCGCTGCGCCGCACGACCCACAGCGCGTCGAGCCCAGTGTAAGGTATGTATATATGTCAATCCTGACCGCCAAGTTTCATCATGTTGGCGATCCGAACACGCATGAGTGGGCTGGCAGGTTCAGAGGTTCGAGCAGGCATCAACGGATGACTGATCGCGCCGTCGTATAGCCTATAAGCCTAGTCGTCAATCATCGATCATATCCGGGCGTGGATGAGGTGTGATGTATGCTAAGAACGAGATCGGGCAGACTCTGAGCAAGCCAGCAAGTAGTGACGAGATTACTGTACAGTACATTTTTGAGATACGATGATACCATAAAACAACATATATGATGGTCCACCCGAATGTTCAAAAACCTAGTAGCGTGCAGCACTGGATGGAAGGCAGTGAATCTCTAAATCAACGAACGCGTCAGGTCCGAAGGAAGGGTATTACGACATACCGAGAAAGTGAGCTGTAGTACAACTATGCAGGAAGGGAAACACATGGCACTTTTCATACATCGAACCTTGACACCACCACTCGGAAGTAGCGAGTCATGACCTTGCTGTGTGATGACCCGGAACAATTCAACACAGTGCAACTACTAGCCTGCTTGGGTCCTGGTCGTCGGCCCTAGCACTGCTGCTCAGTGAGGCTGCAATTTGCCACACTTGAAGTTGCGGCGGGTGATGGATCGCACGATGTGACAACGCACTCGCTTGAGGAGGTATGCATGGTCACGGCGGTGTCACAGTCTAAGCGGCTGTGCGTGTTACATGGCGTGTTTTATTATATTCACTTTAGGTTGGTCGTAGACTAATCCTACACTATTTACCAGCGCCCTTAAACT
>JBBPTD010000915.1:0-15081 GCA_038093895.1 Boletus aff. mottiae
GTCGGTGGTAATATGTATGTATCAGTACAAATGAAACCAAAAAGAGTTTGAGACAAACGGGACAGTACATTCGGTATAGCGGTCTTAGTCCGAGCTAGTCCGGTGGTACTGGACTATCCAGACGTGCCCGGACTTCGACGGTTGGTGACGGGATATGGTATTAGGGGTTATAGGGGACGATGGAAGATGGGAGAATAGGGGAATACGAACGTAGAGACGTACCAGTCTCTACAGCGAGTTGTAACAACAGGTGTAAAAGCATAAGAAGAAAGAAAAAGAACAAGTTGTAACAATGCTGATGAGGGCTACAGTACATTGTAGATTTATGATATAGTGTCATATAGATGCTTTGCTTAATGCATATAATCTGATATAGATGAGATGACCTGGCCCTCATTCACACTATATTCCACTGACATTGTTCAGGCTGTCAAGGGTATAGTAGATTTATGATATACTATCATATAGATGCTCTGCTTGATGCTTATTATTCCATATAGTTGAGATGACCTTGGCCCTCATTCACAATATATCTGCCAAGACTATTTGGGCTGACATAATACTTACCCATCACACCCTATGCTGACCATCGGGGGATATCTTAATTTTGCACTTTTTGTGATGGTACTCGGACCTATTGTCCAAAGGTCTGGACCATTGATGTAATCAGGTCTAGAATCTGGGTTATGAAATGGAAGAGCTGAAAGCGAATACCCAGATTTCAACACTGTTTACTAATGAATTCTTGGGGGGTTTTATACCCTACCTGCAGGTTTTTTTACCTGTACCCACTGTGGATACTGGTTTGGGTATAGTGTTACAAACCCAAGACAAAACCCATACCCCTGGTATGAGTACAGGTTTTTGGCAGGTACAGGTATGGATATGTTATCCATACCTGGGGGTTTACCCATGTCTTGCCCTAGACTCAGGTCTCCACTCCATTACACCTCAACTCTCTACTCAAGTTTATTCCTCCCTGGAACAAGTCTGTGTGAGTTCCCACACTGTCTGTGCTGGTGCTATCAATGTTTGGGTTGTTTTTCCATTCCTTCCATTTTGATACATTTCACACATTATTGTGGTTTGCTGATGCAGGCCTCTTGTGGCCAATGACAACTCCAATTGGCCTTTCCAAATCAGCCAGTCCTTCCCAAGAAGCATCCAGCTTCAGGACTTTCAAGAATTCATCTCCAAGTTTGAACTGGTGAGACATTGTGACATCAGTGAGGTGATACATGTTCAGGATTCTGAGGGTTCTGGATTTAGGCACAAGCAGGGCTCATAACCTGTGGGAATCTAGTACAGGACTCATGAGTACAAGAGAAAGGGATAAAGAGTATCTATCTCACCTCAGTGATCAGAGAATCAACTGAGATGTCTATGGACGAGCAATGCATATAAGTATGAAGTGGTTCACACTTAGGTAATGAGCCACAAAGAACAAAGAACAAAGAACAAAGGATCAAAAGATCCAACAGAATGGACATCACTCTATAGTAGTAGCTATATCCATACACACGGAAGAAAGGTCCTGCAATGAGATGGAAGTGGACAGAAACGGACAGGCACGGTCATGGAGACGGATGAGTACAACAACCACAGTCTCCACTTTCAACTGAAATCAGGCGTATACGTTATCCGATTGCTTGGGCGGGTTGGCAACCAAGAATGTCGCACCTCTATGGTGTTCTAACTCTGCTACCGGGCAGCAAACATCATGACGGTTCAACCAATCGGGAATCGGGATCATGAACGCTCACCCATTTGTACCGACTCCGACTCCCCACTCTGCATGTCCGGCTTGTAGTCTTCAGATGCTTGTAAATAGACACTGTGTTCCATCATTTTATCCCGACAATACACTCTAACATTCAAGTTGGCAAGCAGCGTGTTGCAGTAAACCGAACAAAGTGGAATAGCAAACATTGCGTAGCGCAAGTTCCTTGGATAGATACGCAACTACGGGTTGTGTGTCAGGGTCAAAAGTGGACAAGCGCGCCTATGGCAAACGACACGCACCAAAATGACGGATAGGAGGGCAAAGCCGGCCGTCCAGATACCAGTATTTATAGTAAACACGATGAGGCGTTGCAAAATGTGTGCCACACTTGTGGACCTATATTCAGATGCATTTTCTCGGTGGCATGGGCATCGCATGCTTACCTTGAATATCCAACGGTGCTTCGCTTGCGGACGAGCAAGAAAGTCATGAAAAGGGCGGTCAGGACATCTACCACGGCAGCGACAGAGAGACTCGACACGACCACATCCTATCCGCCCAATACTGAGATCGTTGGCTGCAACATAAAACATATCCCTACCACAAAGAAATCATCTGTAAGCGTAGTAACGTGTATGCTGAAAGTAACATGAGCAAATCGCAATTTGTACAACGAAACGAACGAACCCATGAGCACTATAGAGCGCTTTCGCTACATACACTGAAAATATAGTGATCGGCGTTCACTAACATGAGTATGATTAGTGACTATTTACCTATAGTAGCCACTGATATTCAGAACAAGGCCTGTCAGACTACAGTTCCCCGAGGGTGGGAAGTCTCACCAAGCTGAAAGATTGCCAGGGGAACCTATGCAACAGGGTTGAGCGACACCAGGATTTGGTATGCATGTAGACTGCCTACCCATATGAGTGGCACCACAATGCTCTTCCCGCTAACTGAAAGGTTGTGAGTAGATGAAAAGTGAAGGAGAAATCCATACGCACAAACATAGATCCGATAGATGAAAAAGCCTTGGGTAATTATTGTAACCATTCCCTGAGTGTCATGAGTCAATCGTTCCAGCACAAACATAAGCAGGTACCGTGAACAGTATCTGTAACTAGTACGACTTGTTGGTAGACCCTCAGAGGGCATCAAGGATGGAACTTACAATGAGCTCTCTGAGGATAAAATTACACAGTGAAAAAAAAAGGAATCTGAAAACGGTGACTCACGGTAACCCATCCGCTATAGACAACGGGTTCTCTAGACCAGCCAGGATGAATTTGTACGCTATGTAGTAGGACATGAGGTCACCGAAGATATGAGTGTTGTGTGTCGAACACGAACCGCCAGAAACAGACAAAGCTTCATGGACCGTGTCCAATACCCTATCGCCAAGCGTCTCAGACATTGCAACAGAAATGAAACGAGAGGTGCCATACCATATGGCTCCTACCTGAGAAGACATTATTATGTATGTCATGACTTGGTCGGAGGGTAAGGTCATAAGTTCACTTACAAAAATCTTTATGCGCAAGGGATCGTTCTGGTAACTAGAAAGAGAGGCGGAATGGGTTGAGGAACGCAACGAGGGCCATATACATACTGAATGTAATAAAAGAGTCTGTCCCAACAACAAGAATGTATTACTTGTGAATCGCCACGGCAATATATACTGGGACTCACGTTTGCACGCATGTAACGCCGTAGAAGGTCGTCGACATGACAGCAGCAAGATACAAGGATCCATACGTTGATTCATACAGCGAGATGAGTGGGTTGGCTGCCATGGCTCGTGCTTGCCCAGTCGTGTTTCAACTTGGACTGGAAGGAGCAAGCAAGGGAGTTGGAAACCTTGAGGGGATTGGCGCCGTGTAACTGCAACGACCGACAGCCGTCGTAGAAGGAAAGTCCTCTAATTTAGAGTTACTGAGGAAACAAGAAAGTATAGCACTCTCAGGTTATTTGGGTGTTAGAAATGAGGGGTCAGGAACAAATGTAGGATAGCAGGTTACAGTGACAGTAAGGTCCGGGCGCTGTGGCTGCTTCCAGGTGCCTGTTTCGATATGACGCCCACAATGTGTGTGGACTCACTGGCAATTAGGCGGTGTACTTTGGGAAGTAGGCGCCGCGCGACACGGACACGGCGATCGCTACAGTCACGACTCCTTCAACACCTCTCGAGACACATCGATTAAGCATCTGTTTAAAAACAAAATAGTCCATACTGACAAGGTTCTTTCGCCAGGCTGATACCTTGGGTGGACAGTATGGGTGGGTGCCCATTAGGTTGGAAATGCATGTCAGAACTACGTGGTTGGATAGAATGGGCAACACCGAAACGTTTCCAGACTCGAGCTCCGAGTCGGAGTTAAACCTTCATCGATTATGTAAGGCCCAGTCACATAAGTTCGACTCGGCGATAACTCGGAACTGCAGCTCGTTGTGGCCCCACCGTTGCGTTGCTGACACTTTGAAACTCTCCGCCGGCGCTTTAGCGGCTACTAGTAAGTGCCTGTCCCTTGATCCGAGTCTTCTCAATTCTTGAACAGCCATGACAACGTTTCAGCCTCCTGCTTGTCGTCTGAATTCGAGCAGCATCGGATCACCAGTCAACTGCATCCGTGTCATCTAATTTGACGTGTATTAACAGGTAGTCTTTTGGCTGCTAGTCCTTGCCAGTGGATGGTGGTCTAACTGCACTCGTGAACCACAAAGTCATCAGAAGCGGGGTCGAATCCCACATCAGTACAATCGAGGTGGTCGTGTGACGGCCCCGAGTGTCGCATCCGTATATGGCCGTTGCCTCGCAAGTCCTCGGCCTGTCTAATCCAATTACCACCCCAATTTCTCCGAGTAGTCTCTCAAACTCGCAAGCGATGTAACTCCATTTACAACAAGACCTCGTTTCGTTTGGTGATACTGGATAAAAATGCCGATCCTTCCAAGGTGGTAAAAGGAGACCAAGTCGGGATTTCGGGCTCGCTTGGCGAGTATATAGCACAAATGCATGAACACGAGCATCAAAATACTAATACTGTTAGTCTGGTGACCAGTTAGACGGGTTGGTCACCAGACTATAATACTGTCTTGCCAGAACGAAAGGAGGAATTCAACAACCAGGTATGGTTTGCCATTTTCAGGCGCACCCACTCTCCCACGCCGTCGTCGTTTGACAACCACTGGCAACTACTTCGCACCTCCATGGTCAACCAAATTTGCTACCACGAGCATCGTCATCCCTCAGGCCTGATAACCGGACTAGCTTGGACTAGACCCACCTTGCGTGCGGAAAGAAACCACCCTCGAACGTTCGTCGTCGTTGGTGTTGGGCGTAGTCGAATTGAACAAGTCCGGATCGACATTGTGTGTCGTTGCTTCGCCTCGAATGTACATTCTACCGTTCAAGTTGGCGAGGAGCGTGTTACAGTATAACGAACAAGCCGGAAAAACAAACACCGTATAGAGCGTATTCGACGGATAGATATGCAACTACGGGTTTTATGTCAGGCCTCAAAAACGGTATTGACAAGCGCACGACACGATACACACCAAAATGAGAGACAAGATGGCAAAAGTGGCTGTCCAGGTACCTGCATTCACTGCAAACACAATGAGGCGGTGTAAAACTTGTATTGTGCTTGTGGATCAACATTTAGATGTGTTTTCTTGGCGACACGGTACATGGCCGTTGCGTGCTTACCTCGCATATCCAGTGCCACTCTGCTTGCGGAGAAGCAGGTACGTCAAGAAAACAGCAATCAAGACATCTAGCACGGCAGCGACAGCGAGGGTCGAAGTGGCCATACCCTGCTCACCGATGCTGAGATTATTGATTTGAAGGTGAAACATATTCCTACCATGAAGAAAGGGTCACTAAGAACAAGGGGCCCGACAGCGCGTACCCTAGAAGTAAATGTAAACATATACGGACGAGTTCTTTGTGCAAAGGGGGAAACGAACCCATCCGCACTATAGAGCGCCATCTTTACATAAACTGGGGATGCGATGATCAGCATGCACTGTTACGAATCAACTTAACAACAGCCTACTGAGAATAGATACTGATATCAAAACAATTGTCGTTAGACATTTTCCTGGACACTCCAACATGTCTTACCGAGCTGATAGATCGCTAGGGGAACCTACACAACAGGGCTTAAGTGATACTGGAATTTGATATGTATTTGGACTCCCTACGTATATGAGTGGCACAACAATGTTCTTTCCATTGACTGGGCGGCTGTGAGTAGATGGAAAAAGACCTAAATGTTGAAACGCACATATGTAGATTCGATAAACGAAAAAACCTTGTGTAATTACCGCAACTATGGACTGATCGATATTAGCAGTCGTAGCGGGCACACAAATAAATGGGTACCATAAAGGGTAACTGTAACTGTGACTTGTTGGTTGGGCCTTTGCAAAGATGTCAAGGAACTCACGATAAGTTCACTGGTGGGGTTATCAGTGCATGGACATGAGATTTGGAAGCAAAAACTCACGGTGTCCCGTGCAATAATGAATCCGGGTTTACCAGGGCAGCCATGATGTACTTGTATGCTATGTAGGACATCAGATTAAAGATGAATCTGGGTGGGCGTGTGCGTCGAACACGAACTGCCAGTAACAATCAAAGCTTCATGAACCGTATTGAATGCCCTATCGTGAGGTGTATGGGACATTGCAATCTGAAATAAGCCGAGAGGAGCGGTACCATACAGCTGCTACCTGGGAGGACGTTAGGTCAGGCGGGGGTAAAAACCTCACTGTAAGGTGGCTTACAATGAACTTTATGCGCAAGAGGTCGTTTTCGTAGCTAGAAAGAAGGCGAAATAGGCTGACAAGGCCGAGAATCTCAGAAACGGGGGACATACTGGACATAATAAAAGAACCTGTTCGAATGACAACAATGAGTTGTTTCACCATTGCAATACATCTTGGACCTCACGTTTGCATGCATGTAATGCCGTAAAGGGCAGTCGACATGGCTGTAGAAAAATACAGCGGTCCATACACCGATCCGAACGGCGGGATGATTGGGTTAGCGGCCATGACTCGTACTCGCTCAACTGTCGTTCAGCTTGCGGAACGAGCAAGGGTGTTGAGAACTGGGGTGGAGACTATAGCAACCGACAGCCCCAATCCCAATATATATGCTGTGCTCATTCAATAATCTAGATGACGGGCACGGTCGGATGAATCGTGTCAATGATGGGAGAAAACCCGACCCATGCGAGTGGGTCATAATTCACGATTGTCGGGGACGCGATGGGCCCGAAACAGATCGCTGGCTTTGAACAAGGGAAACCTCGGGCATAGCGTAGCTAGGGGCAAATGGAGAACGCGGGGAGGACCGAGGGGAAATCAACACGCGAATTTGCGGAGGACGGCCTGACCGGTACCTTTGGAACGCGTCAAGCATCCGAATCGTGCCGTATTGACGCTCAGAACTGACACAGGCAGACTCCAAAAAGCTGGAAGATAACTTACCTCGGATGAAATCAGTACCCGGCCGCCAGCGCATGTGACACATCCCGACCGACTCGGGAAATCTGGTCAAGCCGGCCAGGTCAGCTGGGTTCTTCAGCGGACTCTGTCTTGGTTGCGTCAACAGAACGGACGGTGCAGAAAAATCACGGTACTTTACTGACAAGTCACCTTTTAACATGTGTGTTATTGTCGGGATAACAATAGCCTAACAGTGCATAAATGTAATGCTTCAGCACAAGGCCCAAGTGATATCGATGATCATAACTATGGCTACAATGGATGCGAGGAAAGACACCAAAAATACAAACCGATGAAGGAGTAGAAAGAAGGGGATACACTCAAAAAGTCCACATACACTAGAGTTACAGATTCTAAAATAGCAAGGAAAGACAGGTCCCGCCTAGCACATCACGTCTTCCTTTCTCGCCGAGCGAAAGAGTCCCATCATGTTCAACATGGATGGTCTCTTCTTCACCCCCAAACTCGGCCACGGTACGTTGATTGCTCGACTGTTCCCGATGAGTCGAGCACGCCCGTCCACAGGCGTAGTCGGAGCGACCGGAATCGAACTCACTGGCTCGAAGCTGGCTGCGATAAAGTCCCTCCGGACTTTCTCCGTATCAATCGGCGAATTCGTCGGTTGCTTGGATCCCGGAGTCGGTGGAGAAAGCTTGAGCGGTGCTGGCCGTCTCCTGGCCTTCTCCTTGAGCTTCATCTTCGCACCAACACCCGGCGACGTCTGAAACCTGAGGCTGTTTGGGGAGGTATAGGGCCGGGGAAACGCGACGTCAACTAATAAGTGGGGTTTTCGGAAATGCTGCGTGGCACGACGTGGTCGAGAAGGAACGGAAAGGACGGATGCGGTACGTTTACGCGACGAAACGATAGCGCTACCAAACAGCCCGAGATCGTCCCCGTCAAGCGAGTCGGCGGGGTGGACCACATATTTTGGATCTAGGTCGGAATCTTGGGTCGACATGCTGCCGCGTCTGTGCTCTCCTATCACATCCGTCGTTGAGGGCGACATATTGCCGCCAAAGGTGATCCAATGGAGATCACCTGTTGCATGAGGGCGAGACTCGTCACCCTCTGCAAGGAGATGGGCATACTCCCACTGCTCGTCCTGGTCCCACCAGATACCGCCTTCGGCGTCGCGGTAGATGTCTGCAAGAGTGACAGCTCCTGTGACCTTGGCCTGAGCTTCCATAATACGCTTGATATTGCCATCCATGTCTCCACCGTCAGCGAACTGCATGAGAGCAAGCTCGTTGGTGAGAGGGGGTGGACGCATAGCGTACTTTGCTTTCTTTCGTTTAACGACGGCAGCAGAAGTCGCGGCGGCTTTGGCCATCATTTTGATAGGGGAATTAGGACAAGCGGGTTTAGACCTGCCTCGCGATCGAAGAACAGAGAGCGAACGGAAGCGGGCGAGACCGCGAGGCTTGCGGGTAACAGATTGGGTGGAAACCTTGTTGGCAGCTCTGGGAGACGAGGGAGTGATGGAGAGAGGGAGCGTGGCAGAAATGGGGGTATCAGGGAATTGAAGGAAGACAGAAGTGTAGCCAACGGCGGTAAGATCTGCCTTGAAGTCACGAACGGACGGGGTGGGTATGAATGCAATTGTTGGTGTTGGCACGACGTGGAGGGAAGAGGTGGAGGGGCCACGGATGGAGGCAATTGATGGACAACGGGAAGGACGGCGAGGAGAGGGAGAGGCGGGAGAACCAGGTTGCACGTGAGCAGCCCAGGAAGCGATCGCGGAGAACGTGCTGGACCTGCAGCGGAGTCTGCGCGTGGGTTGGGCAGGGGAAGTCTCGAGGGATAAAGACGGCGGGGAAGGTAGAGGTCGTAGGGGACACTTTTTCTGGGGGGGAGGATGGGGGAGATTGGTTTTAATAGCGGAACGCAAGTGTAGCGCCATTGTGATGGACAAGTGAATGGAGGGACGGTGGTTATAAAGGTTTCCAGACAATTGGAGACACGCGAACTGCCACAATGTTTGCCTTTTATGGAACAATCACTCAGATATTATTGTACTTTACACAATGCAGATCCACCTTGTAATTGGTTCTCCTAGATGAGTTTCTCATCCCTTCCCTTGATGCCGCCTTGAACTGTCCCGCGAGGAAATCCCCTCGAGTGTCCACCTCCACGCCCATGTCCCGTATGTGGATGAACATTGGCAGCGATTCTACCCCTTCCTCTCCCTCTCGGACCAAAGTTTCCCCTCAGAACTTGAGGATTGTGTAGTTCAGGGTGCATGAATCCTCCGCTTTTCCCGCCCCGTCCAAATCGTATCGCAGGTGGTACCAACGAGAGTGAGCTCATTGATCGTGCGAGCTCGTCTACTCCTCCATATGACAGCGAGGATGGCCGTACGCTCGACTGTCGAGGAGATGGCGGTTTGGGGGAAACCGCTGGTGATCTAGTGTTGCTTCCGTCGTTGTACCGTGCTTTCGGGGTCTCTTCACCCCCCCCTTCCTCATCAAGATCATCGCCTTCCCCATTTTCTTCCCCCTCATCCTCCCCTTCTCCTTCCGCGTCTCCTTCCTCATCCTCACCGTCAAAGTCTACTTCCATATTTTCCTTTCCTGTGATCTTGGTCTCTTGTCCCTGTGAGATGTCCCTCGGCTTCCATGTTCCCCGTATCATACTCGCTCCATCCCCCCATCTCTTCAGGAGGCCACCAACCCCCTTGTTGGTAACAGCAAAGAAATATTCCTTTGGATATGAATGTGCTTGAATGAGATGTAACCTTCGTGCTTTAGGCGTCGAAAACAGACGTGGACACGAAACTAGATGGCAGGCAAACTACGACAACCCCAGCCTGAGTGTCTGGATTGCAACGGATTGACAGAAAAGAACACGCACGATCCTTTCTCCCCTCTCTTTCCGCACCGCAGCGAGTGGATCGTGACACTCCGTCTGATGCTGCCGATAACAAGCGAGATACGTCAACATCAGCAAAGCACTCACGACGACAACGTTTTTGGACAAATCGACATCCTCACCAGCTCCAAAAGCCGCGCATCTGGAAAGACACATCCACACCCTCGTTGCTCACACACGTGTGCATGGTATTTCCCATAGTGAATCTCGAGATCGCGGGAGTTGGCGATCGGGGTGGGTTTGTTGTGTGGCGGATTACACGTAGGGGGCAAGGTGCATAGCAAGGCGCAATCGCGGGCATGTGGGTGTGTGGACGTTCGAGAAGATTTGTACATCGGTACCAACTCTTGATCATGGGCTCTTGCTGGAAGTTGTACTCGAATCTCGTTTGTGGATGAGATCGTGTGCGACGATGGCGCGTCTGATAAGCGGGGAGAAGCGCGTGGACGCTTGGAGGCGTGCATCGAAACAGGGCGTAGCGGTAAACTCTGCGATGGACGGTTTATCTCCTCCATACCAATGTCGCTGACTTTGAATTTTGCTGTCACACACTGGAGTGACCGTCACATCCCGAACTCTCACTCGTCGGTGTACGCTGAGCGAACTTGTCAAGACGTTCTGTCCAAATGTCATCGAAACGCAAATGGGATCAAGCCGCACCGGATGCACATGCAGACGGTGACGTTCCTTTGAAAGCGACCAAAACCGACGAGGTAAAGTCGGCTTCGGAAGCGGCCGCGGCGGCAGCCGCAATAGCTGCAAAAATCGCGGCTCAGTTCAGTGCAGGAGGGTCTGTGCCGGGGAGCATACAAATTGGCCAGAGAGACCCGCATGATGCCGAGTTTACGCACGACATCGATATCAATGACGTTCGGAACCGGTATGTCTTGACCAAGGGCTCAACGCAAGCAGAGGTACGTTCTCTGCTTTTTGTTTCTTTTTCTTGTGTCTTTTTTTTCCCGTTCGGGTGATGCGTGTCGTTGTGAATCGGGGGATTGAATGGTGGTTGGGACAGGTACATGAGGACACGGGCGCATCGGTGAGCACCAAGGGTGTCTGGTACCCAGATCGATCCAAGGCGACGGAGAAGGACCCCCCTCTATACCTCCACCTCTCCGCATCCTCGAGAGAAGTCCTTCAAAAAGCAATCGACAAGGTCAATGATTTGATTGCTATGGACCTTGGACCACTCGTCGAAGACAAAAAAGATCGACTGCGCGACAAGGTAATCTAGGCTGCTCGTATGTTGTGCTTTCATGACTCACCATTGTCCAGCGGAAGTGGCCAGAAGAAAAACTCCCAGTTGGACTGGAGACAATTCGAAATTTCAATGTTCGCGCCAAGGTCGTTGGACCACAGGTACTGGTGACACAGTGCTTGGGGATACTCCAACTGAATATGCTGTAGGGTGTCTTTGTGAAATATATTCAACAAGAGACGAGCACGCGTGTTCAAATTAAGGGTATTGGCTCAGGCTTTGTGGAGCAAGAAACTGGAAAAGAGTCGGAGGAACCCATGCATATACACATCACGTATGTTTATGTGTCTGACGTTGTCGATTGACCAATGCTCACAATGCTTCAGCGGGCCAGATGAGGGCCAAGTTGCTCGAGCAAAAGTACTGACCGAAGATCTCCTCGAGGTTGTACGTGCAGAACACACAAAGGCCCAAGGGGCCCTTGCACAACAACAAAGTGAACTCCACCAAGCGCAGATGCAGTATGCCCAATATGCCATGGTACGTCCGTGACTATCAATTACCATAGATTAATTCTCAACACCATCCCGTATCCTGCTTTTATGTACACACAGGGTGGATATGGTTCTGCTCCTCCACCTCCCGATAATGCGCCTCCACCCCCACCGCCCGGAGAACAACCCCCACCACCTCCAGGTGGGACTGCATCTCAACCTGCTCCCGGTGATACCTCCGTAGATGCCTACTCTGCCTACTGGTACGTGTTGGTCCACACCGTCATTGATTCCTTTCATCTGTTCATCCCTTTTGCCTTGCTTCACACACTATGTCTTCATATCTAGGGCTCAGTTTGGTTATGACGTCAACTCGCCACAGTTTAAAGAATGGGCGGCGAGCCAGCAGCAACAGTATGATCAGTACTATGGGGCTGGTAGTGCACCAGGGGCACCACCTGCACCATCGGATGGTGTTCCGCCGCCGCCGCCGCCGCCTGCATAGTCTCAACTCCGGTTCTGGTCTTGGTGTTAATACTGGTCTTGATCCTAGGTTCGGGGCGGGAAGTCTGATAGTTGTTGTAATGATTTCCTTTCTAGCTTGCTTTATTTCAATGTAAATTCTTTGTGCGTATTGGGATAGGGAGGTTGGCTCAAGTGCGGTCATCCGCGGGCTGATTGAACAGGTTTACGGTTGTTTAATGCTGACACTCCAGAGACCTTGCTGGTCCAGGTATGGGGTTGTTATCTTACTTTGTTGGACCAGTAGTCCAGGTTTCACGTCCTAAATTGTCTGTCGCGTGATCGATTGCAGGAGTGATCGATTGCAGGGGGTGGACGATCTCCTATCTTCGTTTCATCATGTCTGATTGCGTCGTTTTTTATGCACTGCCCAGGCGAACGTCGTTTCTTATAGCCCTTACGATCACCTCGCATGCAGTTTCATTGAACCGTTGTCTCATCCTGGCGGTGATAACTACAATTTAGTTATGTAGCTCTGATAGCGTATACTATTGCGGAAAAGCCCGAGATTACATTTATTTCCGTTTGTTTCACTTGTGTATACTTGTTGTGAATCTGCAGACTAAACAACGTTGAAGGTAAAGGACACCTGGCATGCGGGCGTATCGCTAGCGGACGTAGGGCGATGCACCATGAGGGAGATTTCCTCAGTCAGCGCCTGATCATCCGGTCGCACGCATGGACGACAAAGGTAGAATCGGTCCGATTCGGTCGGGTATAGTCTCATATCTGTGAAGTGACCAACCAGTAAAAGTGCTCGTCATTCGTTACGTGCACCACCCATCTGCTCTAATGACTCTCACCTACGAAAACGGGGTAGACATCACCGGCTCCGTTCTCCCATGGACATACTTGGCTGGTGGGGCGGTCGCAGCGACCACGCTCGTCCTCCTCTCTAAGCGGCTCCTCTGGACTCCTACGCACAAAAACGGTATACCGCTTCCCCCTGGTCCAGCTGCGACATGGTTCTGGGAGAGCCCGATGCCAAAGATGCAGTGAGTCCGCCCAGCCCATTTAGACCGCGTGAGCCCCGGGGGCAACTCACCTCTACCTTTGCGTTTGCCTTCCCAGTGTCGCTCACGGCCTCACCGCGTTGGTCGAGCGGTACGGACCCGTCATCTCCCTTCGACGTGGTAGCCACGTGACAATCGTCATTGGCCGGATGGACGTACGTTTCTCTATTCCCCTTGTTCGACCCAGACCCCTCAAATGCCACCCCCCTTACACAGGCAGCCTCAGAAATCATGGAAAAAGAAGGTGGGGCACTCGTGGACCGTCCTCACCTGATCTCAGCAGCCGATATCTTCTCGCGCGGGATGCGTCTCCTCCTCGAACCGGGAGGAGATCGGTTTCGTCGTCTCAGACGAGCAGCACATACCCATCTCCAACCCAAGGCGGCGCAGGCGTATGAAGAGATTCAAGCAGAGACTGCAAAGGATGTCATTCTTGATGTCCTGAATGATCCGAAGCGACATATGTTACATGCACAACGGTATGTGTTCAATATTACCCGGGGATCCCTTTGCATCGAAGCGTGCTGATGGGCTCATTGGGTGCATGTATGCGCGTGTATCTTAGGTATGCTACTTCGGTCATTTTGCGTGTGACTTATGGTAAAACGTCACCGACGTCCAACGACGATCCCGAGATGGTGCGCGTCCGGCAAGTATTGGCGAACTTTGATACCGTGATGCGACCGGGGGCGTATCTCGTGGATCGTATCCCATGGTTGAAATACGTGCCTGGCTATGGTCGACAGCTCAAGAAATTCCATCGATACGAGCTTGCGCTCTTCCAGGACCAGTTGAATCGGGTCAGGGATGATATGGTGCGTGATGGCTCGTGGTCGATGATACGGGTAAACCCATCGCTTCTCTGATTTTACTTTTTGCTTGGACGATTTTAGGCGACGAACAACGCTGGCCCGTCGTTTGGAAAAACACTCCTTGAGCACCTTGATGACCATCGTTTGTCGGACGATGAGATGGCTTATCTCGTCGGTGCCTTCTTAGGCGCAGGCTCAGACACCGTATGTTCTTTCTGCATTCGTGCCATATGCACCCTAATGGTCTGAAAAATGCACAATTCCAGACTGCATCTGGTATCAGTATGATGATCATGGCGGCGGTCTGCCATCCTGAAGCGCAAGCACGCGTCCAAGCAGAGCTGGATGAGGTAGTCGGAAAGGATCGAAGTACGTTGACTTTGTGATGTAGTGTCCTGTACAATACTGACATGCAATCCAGTGCCAACTTTTGAAGATTGGGATATGCTTCCGCAACTCCATGCATTTATGCTGGAGGCACTGCGCTGGAGACCGGTCGCACCGCTTGGTATGTTTCCTATTCTTACCCTTGCTGAGTTGAAGCAGCGCAAAGGCTCAATATATGCTTACATGCCAGGCTTTGCGCACCGTGCGACGAAGAATATTATTTGGGTGGGTGTTCTTGTTCTTCCTTTGAACCTGCTCAACACGGTTCTGATAATCATGGTGCTATAGAGGGGCCAGTGTATCCCCGCCGGGGCGACTGTCGTAGGATGCCATTGGTATGTCTTCCATATTGTGCTGTGCACTCATTCTTACCTCGTGTTTCGACGAATTGATACTTTCTACCTCAGGGCGATCTCGCGGGACCCCGAAGCGTTCCCGGATCCAGAGACATTTAATCCTCGACGTTGGCTTACAGAAGATGGACGCGTCAGGGCGGACATGCATTTCTTCACGTATGGCTTTGGCCGAAGGTACGTTGCACGTT
>JBBPTD010000916.1:0-15071 GCA_038093895.1 Boletus aff. mottiae
TAAGACCAGCGCGCATCGAATGATGAATACATGTGTGACACCTCGCTGAGACGAACAACTTGACATAAGTACAGATATAACTCCTTCCCGTAGCCTCTTCTCCTCAAAAAAGGTGTCAAGGAGCGCTGGCAGCGATCAGTTGCCCCAGTTGCTCAGATCTCCGGAAACCTGGGCACGATCCTGCACTTGAACGGAAACGGACGTCTGCACAAGAATCAGCACCACGTCCAGGATCAAAAGAAAAGTACTTGTCGTCCATCACTCACACCGTGTTCCCGCCTACAAACCTCGGTTTAACTGGGATCTCCACCCCATTCTCGTCCAGCGGTCTCAAGATTTTGAACACTGCCAACACCTTGGCCATGACCGACCACACGGATGTGTCTGCAAACTGTCTTCCGACGCACATGTGCCGACCGAGTCCCAACGCGAGGAATATTAGAGTGCACTGACCACAAATTCGACATAAGGATAGTGCCTGTAACGGTTATTAATCAACGCTCGGCCACTCGAGACTATCTGATATTCACCCTTTGGAATGTGGAATGCTTCACGTCGGCGCCCACAGCAGCGTGAGCAACCACTGGGTGAGTTGAGAGATCAAACCACAATAAGTAACAAAAGCACGGAACCACTCACACAGAGGAACAGCGGGGCAGAACCGCGCTGGACTGGTTTGCATTGTTAGTGATCATCATTAGCATAGGTATGTTGTATGACGGACGGTCTCTGATGCAGCTGACGAGTTGTAATGTTGTGTCAATAATTGTTCTCATACGAAACATTACTACTTCTTGAAGAGCATACTCAAACGGACGTTCAACATACTGCTTCGAATGCTCGCGTACGGTCGCTAGTTTCCCTTTCGAATGACATACCGGGAAACCATGACGGGAGATAGAGTACGTGAACCAAACTTATTTCATGGTCGGCGTGGAAGAGGGAATACGTCGAAGCGTAAAGTAGAAATAACGATGTCCAACGTGGTTACAACGATGTCGACGAGCTCGTCCTTGCGGGATACTGGATCGTAGTCATACGTGCTGTTCATGATGATCGCCGCCGTATATCTCGAGGAAGAGTTGAGGTTGAGTCTAGTCTATCACCAAATTCGGTGTTGTATACATACTCGGCAACGTGGTCATCGAAATTTTCGGGGGCATGGAACAACCGCCTGAGGAGGTGACGTGCCTTGCGGTGTTGTGATAGTAAAAATCTGTGTACCACACCAGACCGAAATGTCTGGTAGAAAAGCGCCGGTGCAGCCGCAATTGATCTCCGTATGGCAAAGACACAGTATTGAGTCCTAACCCACACCTTTATGGAGTGAGATTAGCGGAAGGATAAGAAACGAAAACCAACAATGTGATGGTTTTGATGTATGGACGGTCTGAGTAGTCCTTGGATCGGCTCTCCAGCAGATCTTTGGCTCTTTTTCCGAATTAAGAATGATAATATCCTTTCCAAAGAGCCGAGAGTAAACTATGTCACCTGCAAGGTTAGAGATGAGTAGGGGACGTGGAAATGGACATGATGTTGAAACGTACCGTATGTTCTTGCCCACTCTACATAGGCATAGGTTATCCACGGAGTACTTTCATCGACGTTCCCAACCCATGGGATCCCAGGGGGTCCAGGAGGCAATGGGTAACAGCTTCGACTCCCGAGCGCTCGTCGCCAAAGATACAAAACAACAACGCACCTAAAAGCTAAACTGCTCGCAGTCATCCAGTCGGGTATTGTATGCGGGAGCGAAAGAAGGCGAAAGGTCGATAGACAAGGTGCGTTTTTATGCCTCGGCGCAAATAAACTCTTGTATCAAGAAAAACCAGTTGAAACATGGAAGACAGCCAACCGAACTTCCTTACGAGAGGAGATGCCAGATTCCAAGGTGATTCATCTCGTTTCCTCGAATTGGTCCGTGCATAAACCTGTGATTGACACTGTCAGTTGAACCACTCAGTGAACCAGATCCACGAGGAACTTGGTGCCTTGACCCAGGAATCGTTGGATAATCCATCATGTATTGATCAGATTCGGACAGTGTGTATTTTTCATCGCGCGAAACAATGATAGAGCGGCGGGTGTTCCATGACGTACGGTAGCGCTCCAGTTCCTCAAGGGGCGATGGTATGATTCTAGCCTAGGTGCCAGCGCTGATAAAATGAATTGTGCAGTCGTCGTCCTGGTTACTTGCTGTAAGTCCCCATCAGGCGTAATTACAGTAGAACTACCGCCCGACGCGGCTATGCGTTATGGTTTAACATGAACATAAGGGGTCACGGTGTGACAGATGCTGACTACGTTGACGCCCCTTTGTCCATCGATCCCTGAGCGTTGACTGCTTCATTCCCGCCATCTCCACCCGTCGCAGCTCAATTCAGAGCTTCCTCACATCCCGGGAAAGGCTGAGTGAAGTCTCCAAAGGCCCATACCTAATGGAGACTCGCTCCATGCTGCCGCCCGCCTTGCCCGAACCTATGCATTAACGACTCGGACGGTCATGCATGGTGAGGTTATGCACTACGAGCAGTTCTACTGTTATATGCTTCCGAAAATCCATCGGTTTCCTTTAAACCAGTAGATCTCCGACCAGAGAACAACGAATCCCAGCCAACATTGGGTCACAGCAATCAACTGGTCAGTTTCTCGGCGTCCACCTGGGCATGAACGGCGAGGATGTCTGTACAGAGAATCGGGACTTGCGCCGTTTTCGGCGGGATTGAAACAAGGACAAAATATGGTGTGCATCGACAGAGTCACTCACATCACAATCCCGTTCGAACATTTTGGCTCCACTGGGATCTCCAGTCTGTTTTCGTCTAGGCGTTTCAAGATCTTTGAACTCGGACAACACCTTGGCGATACCCTATCATCGTCGTGTATGCAAAGCTTAGTGTCTCCAGACACGCATTTGTCAATTGGACTCGGATCTGAATGCAATATGTTCAGTGCCGACAGGTTTGAGGGGACCATCGTTGTCGAGGAAGTGCTTGTGTATGAACTCGCTCATATCGAGATACCCTGGATTCGTCGCATGCTGCCATCGTCCAGCAATTTTGAAAGAATGTGAAGTGCACTGACTACAGGTTCGATGACATGCTACGAGCAGAGCGTCTGAAACCACAATAGACCAGTCGGTGGTCCAAAGGAGCTGCCAAACGCAACAATGATCAAGGGACGGGCCCAATCGTTTATTTTCTGCTGAATTTCCGTGTCAAGATGCCGGCGTTGGTTTTGCGAGGTAAGGGTAGGGCCCAGGGGCATCCTGGGTGTGAACTTGATCGCGAAGGTGTGTAGCCAAGTCTCCGAGTCGTATTAATACTTGACCCCAGTGACCACTGACAACTGTTCATCCGTTGTAGCTTGTCGGCATTGTCTTACTTATAGTCTGATAAGTGTTCCATTGATGCTCGAGATTCCATGTGGTCGACCCGTGGATAAATATTCAGGGCTTCATGCTTTATGTGCCGCACTTTTGCAGAGACTTACAAAAGTAGATCAGCTCCACCCAGGCGCCTATACATGGGTAAGCTGTCAATGAACTTGGTTACAACCGTGCCTCATCACCTAACCCTCCATAGCCCATTGGAACTGCAAGACGAGGCACCATCATATCCTTATTTCCGACGAAGTTAAAAAAACGTATCGTGGACAAGCCGATACGTATCAGTGCTTTGCTTATCGATAGAACGCTCTATGTTATGTAAAATCGGAGCGTTCACCCGCAAAAGGCTTCAATGAGCTTGCAACGTTCAGTCGCCGCAGAGTTCCTCAGAGGTACAAGCTGTGAAAATAGGGCGCTATGAAAATATGACCGTTACTGCTGACCAACTTCTAGTGTGCGATTACATGCTTTTCGGGCTTACCCCCAGAGCCCCACAACACGTGCATCCTCAACATGCTTTTTAACCTTTCTACGTGGCACGCTTATGCCAAGCTCCGTGATATCGAACTCAATAGGCCAAGTTGAGGCTTCTTCGGAATGTCAAAGTTCAAAGTGACGGGCGACCATGCAGGCATGTATGAGAATCAATGGCTCCCCGGCGCTTTTTTCTTCTGTTTAGCCTGAGTATGGGCGCAACGTTTCTAGGCATTCGGAACATATGCAACCGGGCGGGGGTGTTTCTTTCCCGGTCTCTCCTTTACGTCCTGCACGTGCGTCACTGTGTTTTGCCAATGGTATCATGTTCATGCACGGTTAGCGATTCGGTCCGAGAATCGCTCGTGATTCGAAGCTGGGGACGCATTTAAACCCACTTAGGTCTGCGCTGATTGACCAGAGAGAGTCAAGGCTGATCAAACATCTCGTACAGATCACCTATCGTCAATGTACCGCGCTGTTGCTTCATCCAGTTCACCTCTACCCGTGCCTCCACAAAGTAAAGTCGTTCTACAGAGGCAATACCGCGAAAGGGAGGGTGAATGTTTCAACGCACTTCGGGGCGTCATCAATGAGCTCACCGGAGAAGAGTTACAAAAACGGCAAGAGATCTTGCGAAAAGGTTTGTAAATTGTGTGCTACAAGCGTGTATTGCTGAATGGGTCCGCCACTTTCATCCAAAGCCATCGATCTACTCTTGGCCACTTTGGAGATCAGGAAGCAGAAAGAAGCACAGGTCGTTCATCCAACCTCGTATGAAAAGCAGTGGCAAGCTGGTCCGATATCATACTCATGGTACTTTAGGCCATTCCGCTGAACCGTCTCACTGGCCCCAGAGCTGGCACTATAGTGCCGAGTTTGATGCACAGTCTCCACACTACGTTCCCCAGTTCAACGACCAACAGCATCACTTGATGATGAACATAGACTCTGGTTTGAACCAGGCCAGCTCAACTCAAGAATACTATGATCAGGAATATTTGGTCTGGCTATTTTTGAAACATTCTAATCAGTCAACGTATTCATCTTCTTGACATGATGTAGCCTTAATGATGTTCGACCAGTAATTTATTCGTTTGTAGAGTATATTTGGTCTTAGACAATTTGGCTAATTGTGGGAAGTCATGACATATTTTGTTACCTCTGCCTGTCATGTCCAACGCAGCCTACGAGCGGCTGCCGTTGCACTCGGTTTCGGACCCAGCCCGCTCTCATTCTCGTTCCCGTTCTCGCTCGCCGCGACGCCGTTTGTCCCACAAATCCAGCTTGTGGGTACGCCCACGGACGTGTTTCACAGCACTCAAAGTCATCGTCCCACTGCTCGCCATCGCCGTCCTCGGCGGTCTCTTCTTGTACGAACCCCACATCGAACTCGCATTCTACTCCCGCGGATGGATACAGGACCAAATTACACCCATCGAGCCTCTCTTGGGGTGCTTCAACCCCGACCGCGTCAGTCCCCACTACAACGTTTCCAAGTATGTCTACGGTCCTAAACGCACCGAGGTTCATGCTGGCGTATCCATGCGATTCGACATGGACTGCTACGACTTTGCAGCGACCATCCAGTCACCAGACTCGTCACACGACCCCACGTTCGTGACCCCCAACGACCGCATCCACTATCATGCTTACTGGCGCGTCGACCTCGCACCATTCGGTGAACGACAGGAATACATGCTCAAATCATTTTTTGCAACCCAAAACGTCGACAATACCCGTTTGACCATGTGGTCCAATGGGGACCTAAACGTTTACCCAATCATCCGAAAGTACCTGGCTCAATTCCCAGATGCATTCGAGTTGCGCGTGACTGATGTTAAGGTATTGGCGCGGGGAACACCGCTCGATGGGACAAGCCTTTTGAATTTGAATGATAAGAAGGCGTGGATAGACGGGGATCTCGTTCGGCTGTTGGTCGTGTGGACGTATGGCGGTGTGTGGGTTGATATGGACTCACTCTTCACCCGGGACCTCGCGCCACTCCTTGAACACGAATTCGTGACCCAATGGGATTGTTACGGTTCGTCTCTCCGCCTCTCCCTCCTCCGCTCGTCGAGCTGACTCGTGTGATCCGTGCACGTAGACAAGCCTTACTTGGCGCTCAACGGCGCCTTGATGCACTTTCACAAACACTCGCCTTACCTCTGCGAAGCCTTTCACATCATGGCCACTTCCTCCCCTCCCCATCCGGGTTCGACAGATTGGGGCGCACTTCTTTACCTCAAACTCTGGCGTCGACTCTTGGCGGCCCATATTCCCCCCTTCAAAATTCTCCCCTTTTGCTTTAGCGACGCGCGTGCTTGTCGTTTGGACAATCGTCTTCCAGATCCGTTCGAACCGGACCGATCGAGCAGGAAGTGGACAATGGGGTTGGGGTTGGAAGCGGGTGGGGGTTTGGATCAGACGCTGAGCAAGGTGTTCTCGGTGCATTTGCATAATCAGTGGGAAAAGGCGTTTCCAGAGGGTGGTTGGGTGGAGAGGTTGTTGTTGGCGCGATATGAAGAAAAGTTGGAGGCAAAGCGGAAGAATACAGGTGATGTGCTCGATGATCTATGATCGATATCCGCAAGGTCTATGGTGTATGTGACGAGATTGCTGCCCAAGGACGCACACTGTTGGATGCACATTGGAAATCTACTTACTGGGTTGGTTTTAGAGACCAATCTGACCCCATATAGTGCAGTGATGCTATCCTGCGTGGCTTGTGAAATCACTCGCAAGCACAAGTATGGCCACGATTCCATCGTTGCGCGGTCCGAGTTAGGCTCTGAAATTCTCCTGCACTCTCATAGAAATTTCGACCTTGCTGTCCGAGAATCGTGATGCTGGTGGGTGACACAGCATCAGTACCTGCTACCTCGAGGACAGTTACTTAACATGTGAGTTTTGATTTCGTGTGCATTGTCACCGAAAAGGGATGCATCGACCAGAAGTTTATGTAAAAATCGAGGGCATAACTTCAACGCTGTATGTTGTACAATCGCATTTACATATAGAGATCATGATGGTTCGGTGAGACAACCCAAAGCACCCCTCCGAACGTTCCAAAGACCCGGTCAAACGTCGACTCAAAGCACCAAGTGGCACACAAGCGATCTATGCAGCGCTTGCCCCGCTTTCGTCTCACATCTACTAGCATGGTGCCATTGGCCGAAGTCTTAGGCCAGGTTTCACTGACAAAAAAGGAATAGGCAGTTTTTTTGTTGCGTTCTGGACAGGCACCACCTAATTGCAGAGAGAACAACGTTACAGCTCTGCTTTATGCCTGTAGGTTATTCAATGGAATAGATCAAGCCGCTTCTGCTTCACTGGTGTTTTAGTCCCACCAGAAATTACCTACAGTGGCTAGTTGTGATGCCACGACCAGCTTCATAACCGAATGCGAACCACCAACTTTTGACCGGGACCGTTCGAGTGGTAGCACTGTGTTTATATGATGGATGTACCAGTGACCGACAACCCCACGCATGACAAATAATGTCTCATTGACTCGCCGCTCCTGAGCGACTGAGATTCTGGAGATGGCGTTAGTTTACACCATCCCTGACATACATGTACTATCTGCACTCTCGTAACGTCATTCTGATGGATGATACAATGGAATGGAGTCGTGGGGGGTCGTAAAGTCTCTGAAACAATAACTCTGATCATACTAGCCGAGACGACTAGTTGACATTAGTCGTCAGTCCGCAGTAAGCTGACGAGCTTCTGTGCTTCCATTTGCATAGTAACCTTGACAGGAAAGGGCTCTGGGTGTCTTTTACAGTGAATGTCAATACCTGCGTTGATGAGTCAAAGGATCATCGCAGAAGACTCACGAAATAAATCCTGCGGCAAACCGTGGGACTATCTTTACCGGTCTCCCCGTTTCATCAAGAGGCGCTTCAAACGAGAACACTGCAAGTAAATTAACTATTGCAGACCACAGGGTGGTATCCGCGAGGGCTCGCCCAACGCCTTTCAAGGAGGTCATCAACAGGGAGTCCATAGAAATCCAGTGACCGACGTACAGACTCGCCTCCCAAAGCCATAGACATACGACACCGTATCATCGTTCAGACTTCCTTTGTCGTCGAAGAATCGGCCGGGATTAAAACTAGAAGGATCCGGGTATCGAGCTTCGTCATGCGCCACCGCCCTGGGCTTCGTCAAGTCAGGAAACAACCTAAGATACTAGTACTTGCCAGAGGTTGGGGATTATTGGGACTCCTGTTGCATTTGATTGGTGAAGGGTATACGCAAAGAGTGTCCGATCCTACCTTTCGGGAAGCTGTATCCTCGATAGATATCATCGTTTGTAACGCTTCGGACAATCGCTGTGTACGAGCCCAATCTAAGTACCTTGAAACTGTAGCGTCAAGGACGCCAGTGGATCACGCACCAAAGGGAAACACTGGATGCCACCGTAGAGTCTCTCTCAAGACGGCCTCGATGTACGGTAGGTTCAGCCTATCACTAAAGTCCGGAAGCCTTTCAGATCCTACGACAGCTTGAATTTCGGCCTGTGCGTGCCTCTGCACGTCTGGATACAACACCATCGCCAGTACAAATACTTGCAGCACTGAATCTGACTGTCATCCTCGTCGGCTGGAGTTCGAATCTCAAGCGAGCGGACTCACCGTGTCTGATGCTCCTAATGAACAGCATTAGATTGCCCTCTGAATCTGTACGGAAACGTACTGCTTACCGAGTAAAGACGACGCTGCAGCGCCTCTGATTAATCGAATGATATTATCGGCATCTGCCTGTTTCTCGTTTATGCGGGATAGTGCATCCCCTACCAAACAAGGTAAGATCGGGCCACCTGCCTGCGCTCAGGCATTTTTCAGTCAAAAAAAATTCCGTATGCGATATAACGCACCATCCTATCTTTCACGTTCTGGACAGGAGTCGTGAGCCACCAGTCTGTGACTTTCCGACCCACGTCCGCAGTACGCTGCCAGGTCGCTCCTGGAAACCACGAAGGCAGGTGCATCACTGCAAAGCAATGGGTACATATAATTTCTTGTATCCATGTTTTAACTCACGAAAGGGGAATGCCGCAAAAATGGCAGATTTCGCGGGGCTCAGAAGGGAGACACCAACGTCAGCGAGTACTTTCAGATTGTGGACCATGGGATCGTCTCGGGGTGCAGGATGATAGTCGTAGGTAGCGGCCATTGAGACCGCAGTGGTATACCTATATATTCATTTAGTCATTAGAATCCCAATGGTATTGGATACGGACGATCTAAAGTTTTGTTCGATATCAGTGGGACTATCACACATATTCCTAAGTAGTTCACGTGTTTTCATCAACTGCACTGCTTGGTACCAGGCAATGTTTTCGGATCGAAACGCTTGTTGAAAGATCTTCCTATGTGTTTTCCACTCTTCACCGTAGGGCAGAAACGGGGTGCCCCAAGTAAAGTCTACCCTTTAGTGCACTGGTCAGAACGCGATTTTTAAACAAAATCACGAACTCACATGACGTTTGCAGGTATGTGGGGTCTGTTGGAATAGTTCTGAGACCGATGCTCTAACAGATCCTTGATGGCTTCATAGGAATTCAGGATGATCAGGTCTTGTGTCAGTACGCGTAGATGAACGAGATCTCCTGAAAAAGATGTGAGCAGATATAAAGTCCAGCAACTGATTACACGAGCTCACCGTACTTCTCGCCGAGCCTCTTGTACGCCTTCCATGGCTCAGTAACCGGTATATCGAAAACATTGCCTAGAACAGGCAATCCGGGTGGTCCAGGTGGAAAGGGAGTCTGAGACCTGAAGGATCTCCTCCAGACGTAATTTGCAACTATTATTCCTGTTGCCAGGAGGGAGAACAACGCAAGGGACGAGCTATCAGCACCCATACTGGTAGTGATGAGAGTTGGTACAAGGACTGCACGATGCCTCGCCCGTGATGACACGTATTTATTGTTGCTCGGTTGTTAAATCTTTTGCCGTCAACCTGGGTTTGGAAGTGAGAATTCGCCTTACCTGGGGTGTTTGGTCGCCATTACCACTAATCGGGACCAGGACAGCTAACGCCGATACAGCACGAGGCATTACTCAAATCATGATGGAGCCTGAGGGTCGTATGTCGGCTATCAGCTAACCGTTTCACTGAGAGTAAAATGATTATCTAACAGTCGGACCAATGGGCCAGCAGGCCCAGTCAAGGCTCCTCTGGCACTTGAGCTTGCACATGGAACTTCTAGCGGGAGGACGCGGTATGCCAATCATGGTTGAAACTTGGGGTGCCACTGACAGGCAGATCGGCGGCAGTTACAGGTCACATAAGCAGAGCAGCCGTGGCGAGGATTGTGCCAGTGGCGGTGGCGTCTATGTTTACTTTCTAGGCAAGTCACGTGTTACATGTGACCTTCCTAGAATATAATCCCTGCACTGTGAGTTAGCGAGGTGGCGCAGCTTCTTCATCTCTCGCCACCTCGCTGCAGGTTCATCTGCCCTCAATCCAGGGAGCCTACATAGTGCTCTCATTCCTTTCGTTTCTCAGGTCAACTCCCGCCAAACCTCATCAAGATTTCCCGTCCGTTGCACACCATTCGGCCAAGGCCTCTTAGCGTGTCCTGCTCGGTGCCCAGCCCACCCTCGCACCTTATGCAGTCGTAGTCACACATTTGTACGCTCCTCCAAGTTCACTTGATACACTCTTCCGTTCACACCTTAGCGATCGATATTCACGGAGTAATGCGCATTGACCTCCAAGTCGTTCCTGTTGATAACTTTGCACATGAGGCTAAATTGAACAATCTCGTGCTGGCGAGTAACCGTATCAGACGAAACGAGGCTCTTTGCATGACTTAGAGCTAAGATTAACTAACGTCTTGATGGATGAGTCAATTCGTTGACTGATCTCAAAACCATCAGCGCTCGATGTTTACAGGGGATTCGATATCCCGAAGGGTGCGTAACTCGAAACCTAATTGGTTCAAAAACAAGATGACAGAATTTTCCAGGTTCTGTTGTAATAGCAAACGTTTGGTCAGTAAATCCCATTTTCCGTATTTCTAGCTCATGTCCTCCAGGTCTATGTCCCGCAATGAGCCATGTCGATGCATTTACCCCGGAACGATTCCTCAACGAGGACGGTTCCCTTAAACCACCTGTCGGTTGGGTTTGCGGTGCTCGCTTGGCACATTTTCATCAACGCGCGGGGGGGTCCAAGAAAGGTCATCCGTATAATTCATGAAAACCTAGCGCACGCTTGCATCGTTCTTATTACTGCCAAACTCAAGGGTCCGCGCCAATGTTTATTCCCACCGAGTCGACCAGTGGTTCTGACAGACCTCCGAGCAAGCTATGCAACCGCATGCGCTCCGTTTGACTCATGGGCGTCGAACGGATGGGTCGGTCGAGCTCCATAATGTCGACGAGGATTTAAACGAGGTCAACCCCCGTGGCCCGACGAATCCAGACTTGAGAATGGAGGACGGCTAACCATGCTCCATGTTGGGTGGGTACCCTGGGACCGAGTTCATCACATTGCTGGTGAGGCGGAGTAGGAATGCCGTTCGTAGCGACGTATGGGAGTCTGGGTGGTATTTGCAGGATGAACGCCAACAGATGGTGCATGGCTTCGAGTTAGGCTGTCAACGTGGGCAGTTTGCTGAGGGATGGCTCTGAACTGGGTGACGATAGGACCGCTTGTCCCAGAGATGGCGCAACGAACTCTCGATGTCTTGGAACGAGTACTCTAGAAACTCAATCGCCTTTTGCTCTTGTCCCTTGGACCTTGCGGTGCGATTACTAGGACTTGACTCAACATCAACGTCCATCTGAAGCGTCGAAGAAGAAGACAAGGTCTTTGGGAAAGGACAATACGACACATCGCCGGACTTGGTCTATCGTCGCTGCCAAGTATTCCATCACATGCAGAGCACCATTGTGCGCGACTTGCTCGAATCCTCTCAAATTCTGCTCATGGGCCGTTGAGCGCCTCTTCCACGGCTTCGGTCACGCTGCTCTTCAATTGTCCATGACCCTTGTTCTCGTATCGCTTCCGAGTCGCAAATTCCAAAACATCACTGTCGGTGTATGCGGCGAGAATGGGAAGGAGGTGCCTGGGTGAGATATGGGATTGTAAGTTATGTCTTGGATAGAATCTGTTATCGCTCCACGAATTTTCGCGACCATTTGCGATGAGGTGTCCGTTCAAAGTATACGTGAAAATGGATCTAGTGACGATTTGGAAATCTTGGACGATGATCTTTGAAGGAGAAGACTCGTTTTGATGGGGCTGAGGCAAGTGAGCTTGGTGACATGATTTACGGAGGAAGACTGACTTTCCACGTGTTCTGGTAATGGAAAGTGGCAATCGTCGTTGTATGCTTGTTGTCATACAGAGTGTCTTACCTAGTATAAGCCAGCATGTCTGCGGCTTGAATGATAGGATGCGTAAACCAGCCAGTATTAAGCAACGACTCGCCTATGCTGTTTTCTGAACTCGCATTCCTTGATGCTGCTAGTCGCGACTTGAAAATGTGAGAGTAGAAGAGTTATCCCGTTCGTTGCCAACCTTGCACGTCGTCATCTGGCGAAGTTTTCCCATGGGTGTAAGGCAACTCAAGATCCAACATGGCCTTGGTGAACAAGTACCGAACGTGCGAGGTCAATTCTGATGGCAAGAAACACCATGAGCATGTCATCTTGGGCGATCCCGCTTACATGTGGGACACCTGTCGGACCACGACGAGTATATGGTGAAAGCGCACGATAAAGAATCTCGTACTATGAACGTCAACGGATACATCGGGACTGCTGGGCGCTTAACTGCTCGCATATTTTGGCAGCGGGAAACAGTTGCCGCAAACAGACAAGGAGCTGGATCCATTTATCGATAGATTGTCCAGCGGCTCTCACTATTACTCTGCGATAACTGCGTTGGAACCAGTGACTTCAAGTCAGCAATGACTGGTGCGTACTGGTACAAATGGAGCTGCGTTGATGCTAATAGTAGTTGGACAAGGACGTTCCCCGACCATCGAAATCAACATTGATACCAGGAGATTGAAGGCGGTGACGTTTTCGGCCAATGGCGAGTATCTCGTGGGCGGTGGCGGCGATGGGGTTCAAGTCTGGCGAGTGCAAGACGGCAAGAAAATGGCGATCATACAGGTATACAATGTCCTGTGTGTCGCTGTGTCCAAAGATGGAAGATGGATCGCAGCGGGGACATACTACGGCGAGGTGTTTCTATGGGATGCGAAGACATACGAACAAGTCTGGGAGCACAAGTTGAACTTGAATTCTAGCAACGTCCGGGCAGTCGATTTCTCGCCAGACTCGACTCGACTCATCACTGTCTCGTTTGGGGACACTGCCACCGTCTTAGATGTGGCGACTGGCAAACATGTACAAACACCATACCAAAGTTGGTGCGTTGCAGCGAAATACTCGCCAGACGGCGCTCGAATCGCGACAGCCACCCGTCAATCCATTCAAGTCTGGGACAGCAGCGACGGTCAATTGCTCTTGGACATCCCAGGATCATGGCGCAACCAACCTCTCCTTTGGTTCGACAACCACTTATTTGTCATATCCGGCGATCAAATCAAGAGATTTGAAACCTCCACCGGGACAGAAGTTTCGCGATGGACAATTCCCCGTGACGGCCTATCCTCGTGCATTGTCCTACCGCGGCATGGTGAATTCATCGCCTACTCTTCGGGCAATACTGTCACATATTGGGACACGTCGACCCACACCCAACTCAGTCGCACCCAACAACCTGAGGGCATAATTTCTCTCGCATTGTCTCCGGACGACCGGTTGCTCGCAATTGGACTCCCTGGAAAAATAACGGTCCACGATCTCACATACGGCCTCCCTTGATCAGAGTATCGCGTAAGTACCGTGTATCGTTGATATACATTAATGTCTTCGTTCAACGCTGAAATTGATTACTTTGTCTCTCAGTCACCATTCATTCATATCACCGACGCTGCCCTCCGCTCGTGGGAACAGATCCGCCTCGTAGACGTCGAAGCATCATTCACGGAAACCACCTCCAATACTCGGGATGAAAGTCATCTTGCACTCGCCACCAGAGCACTCGTACGATCGCAGTTACAATATTGGGACCTGGCGATCGAAGATGCCGAAAACGTGCGTCTAGTCATACTCCCGATGCTCGCTCTAAAATCACCCCAAGTCCATCGGGATTGAGCCCTCTGTCATCGGTTACATCGCAATGAGTGTCGCACTCATCGGAAATGGACAAAAGGAGCAAGGTTGCCGAGTGTTCGACTTGGCGTTCAGGCACTGCGATCCGACTCACATGGATACTCTCCTTTTGATCAAGGTGTGTATTTTCGTTGGTCGGACTTGGTTATCTTTTAGCTCTTTGCCTTATTCAGGCCGTCGTACTATTCATGGCCGGAAAGCATAACGAGGCAGTGTCGCGCGTTGGCGACCTCATCTCTATAATAAAGTTCAACGCTGTATACTATGTGGTCCAGGCAAGCATACAATACGTTGTTGCAGTTATCGCCTCTGACATCTCTGCAGGCAATGATGCACCTCCAACTTGGAAACTCACACATGGAGAGCGGTGACTACGAGAGTGCGATACATTCCTTCGAGCTTGCTCGATCCCAAATGCGATATCGCCTGAGACTTTCTTTCTTTATCGTCTCACTAGTAAGTCCTTGTCGATGATCCGGTGACTTGTAGGCAACGGTCAACATCTTTGGCAGATATCTGGTTGGAGGTTTGATGATCTCGGCATCACAATTCGACAGCGTCTTTGCGAAGCTTTGTATGCAGCAGGTCGTACTATGGATGCAGGCAAATCTCTTCTCGAGCTGGTAGATACCTTTGGTGATGACGTCTGTATGAGTGGGTCCATGGCCGAGTGGATCTCTGGTGAGCTCGTACTTGCCGGTTTGTTCTCATCCACTTCACTGTTTTCTTCTTGTCAGATTTCACGTACAAATGTCTCTCTAGTCCCGAAATCAATGACGCTATTCTGAAGACAATCCCCAACATTAACGTGTCGATGCGCCGCACGACCCTCGATCCACAGACTCACATACCCCTTCTGGGGGTGTGGGTGAAGGCAACATTGGTGAAACGCTCCTGGAAAGATGCATTGGCTACCGCTTCCAGTGTAAGTATTTCCATCTTACCCTGATATGCATTTTGGTTCGACGTCCTCGATTCAGGAGTTCGTTGTGCCGAGG
>JBBPTD010000917.1:0-15068 GCA_038093895.1 Boletus aff. mottiae
TAACTGCATATTGTGTAAGCGACCTACCCTTTTAAGGGCTTTTATGACCTTAGACATATTGGATATATTGCACAGGAAATAAGGGGTTTATAAAGGGTTTATCAGATGTTCGCGGTACTCCTGATGCGGAAGCGCATTACATAAGCAGATCTGAGCGACCAAATCCGTCCACTACCAGTGTTCTGCAGGTCAGTGAACAGGAGTCACAGTCACTGACCATAAATTGTGGGAAAGTCAGTAAACTTTGTGTTATGCTTGGCCCAGGTAGGGACGAGCATAGCCTCGAAAGACTAAGTCAAAGAGCCAAAGAGATAGCGTGCACTTAATGGTAGCACTAGGCAATAGCACAGGTTGGCCTGACCCGTGAGGGTCTCAGGTGTGGGTATCTGCAGGGTATGGGTATGGGTAGTCCTGTCAAGCACCCATACCCTCAACCATACTTGACAGTGGGTTGCCAGTGTCAAAGTCATTATCCATTCCATCAAATGTACCTGTACAATTAATCTCCGAATGCCAAATGATAATTTTTGACACCACAGACGGTGACAGCAACAAATTTTTGTTAACCAACCTCATGCCACCACCCAAAACCACCCAACTGAGCTTCCTGAGCTCTGCAAAGCGCAAACTGAGCGAGAAGGCTAAGGCTTCACTCGAGGATGCTGGGGACCATGACATTGCTCCATGCAAACGTCAAAAGGAGTCATCAGCAGCTACCAAGACTCGTGTCACCAGTGACAAAGGGGACCATGCATCGACAATGAAAGCTCGTGCCAATGCTGGGCACTCCATGTCCACTACACAAAGTCACGTCAATGCAAGGGACCGCACATCCACTGTGAAGACTTGCATTACCGAATGCACTGAACACAACCGCCCATTGACCAATGGCACAGGCTCTGCTGGCATGACTGCTATAGGGTCCACATCTCACTATCAAAGTTTAACTTAATCTTATGACAACTGTCCAATGGGAAAATGTGACCTGGGCAGAGATTGAACCTGCAGCCTCAGGTTATAGCTACCTGTACTCTACCATTGAGCTACCAGGCCCTTGCTTTGAAGGGACTACTCCACATATATGATGAGAGTTGGTATGTGGACATTTCAGTCAGCACAAGGCTCTAATGATAGGGTCAACCTCACCTACCGCATGTAACAGTTCATGGCATTTTGTGTTCATATGGAACATGAGGGAAGCCTGTTGACCTTCCCGCTGGACATCGTGGAAGTGGCTAAGGTTGGTCAGCGTTGCTTATGCATTGCTTTGTGGTACTTACATGTGTATAGTCCCACACAGGATTGACATTGGCAACCATTTTCGCAGAAGTGCTAAAAGATTGGGGGATATCAGATAAGGTATGTGAATACAAAGTGGACTTGGAGGTCGCTCACCTGACTTACCAACCATCGAAATAGATCCTGGCCATGATGTGTGACAATGCAGCCAATAACGATGTCATGGTTGAAGAGCTTACAATGCTCGCAGATGGATTTGCAGGATCGGCGGCACATACTCGATGTTTCCTTCACATTATCAGCCTGGTGGCCAAATCACTCTTGCGCCAATTTGATGTCAAAAAGAATGATGTACCAAGTGTTAACACCAGATCTGGATCACCTGGCATTGATGCCATGAGCGACTCAGAAAACGAGGATAGGTCCAATTCGGGTGGTGATACTGTGCACAATCAACAGGCACTTGAAGATCTGGTGGTGATTGAAGATGAAGGCGAAAACTGGCATGCCACAAATGACAGTGAGGGTGAAGAGAACTCGGACTCGGATGAGGGTTGGGTTGACGAGATAGCAGAGATGAGTGAAGCCAAGCAACATAGATTTGAGAGGGATATCCGTCCGGTCAAGTTTGCATTAGTCAAGGTACAGTGAAGATAATGATCACATACCCTTCATTTCGACTAAGCATAGTCCACAGGTTCGAAAACTGGTCAACACCGTCACCAGATCACCTACCATTCACCTGCCTGCATGGTGGGAGATTTTGTTGCAGCTTAAGGTAAAGGTAACATTGTTGCCATGGGACGTCGCCACTCGTTGGAACTCAACACTTGACATGTTGGAGTACATATTGAGCCACAAGGAAGCAGTCAATCAGGTGACATAGAGGCTAGATGAAGGTTTGTGAACATATAAACTGAGTAAGAATGAATGGGTGATCCTGGAGCAGTTGCGTGACGTTCTAAAGGTGCATGTAGGTGTGGAACTGATGACATAATCACACACTGACCACCTGCTGTAGATTCTCAAAGAAGCCACGCTCTACTTCTCTCACGCTGTGCCCATCTTGCCAGCTGTTATTCCAGCCATGGACATCCTTGACAAAGCATTCCACACACACTCTTGCAATCTGGACCTCACACCTGCCATCTGCCTAGCTGTTTCACTTGCCAAATGAACACTGAACTGGTACTACTTTCTGATGGACTCCTCCAATGTGTATTGGATTGCCATGGTACTTCATCCCCATCACAAATTAGCCTAATTCAAGAATGCTCACTGGCAGCCTGAGTGGATCCAGACTGCTGAGTTGCTTGTGCATGACAAATTCAAGCGCTCGTATGCCTCTCAGGCTGACTTGGAGGCCAATGAACAGGTCTCGGACTCAGCAAACTCAGATGTTGAAGCAGCTGGGAAGCCCACCTCATCTTTCAGTATTTTCGACAACATTGATGCCTTCACGCCCCCTAAAGCGGCTGATCTGCACAGCAAGATTGACCGCTACCTCGTTGCTGATGTTGAACAAGCAGAAGACCCAATCAAGTGGTGGCACGACCGTCGCGCAGTGTATCCCGTGCTGTCACGGATGGCTCTAGACTTTCTCACCATTCCTCCAATGTCCATTGATGTCGAGCGGCTGTTCTCCTGTGGTTGTCCCCTCCTATCATGTGTCCAATCTCACTTATCAGTTGAATCAACTCGTGCTCTGCTGTGTCTGGGGACTTGGTGCACTCTTGGACTTGTGAAAACAGAAGACATAAAGAAGGTTAGTGCATTGCCAGATGTCAAGGGAGAAGAGGATGAGTTTTCGGGTGGGTGGGACATGTTGCAATGTACACTTGACTAGTAGTACTACGTCTGTACCTACTTGCTACTACAAAACGAACTACCCATGGGTACCCAGAGTATGGGTATTGGTACAGGTCTTTGATCTGAATACCTGATGCTGACCTGGCACCCATGTTGGGGGTATGGGTATATTAGTGGGTGCAGGTGTGGGTATGACCACAGCCACCCAGGGGTATACCCGTGCTATTGCCTAGGTAGCACGAAGTCCAAGGAAGACATTCCTAAAAGGAACACAAGGGTTCAAGGTTTCAAGAGTTTCAAGGGGTCAAAGCAACTGGTCAATAGCTAGAAGGAGCTTGAGACAAGAGAAGTGGATTTCAAGATGATGATTGAGGAGATCTAAGCAAAGTACAGGAGGTAGGTATCATGGGTTTATATACCTGGTTACAAGATTGAGGGCAGGTACAGAAGGTTGTGGAAAGAGACGGAAGGTGGAGGAAGTAGTCACTGACGAAGCAAGTGAGATAACAGATAAGGACAAGTAAAAGTGGGTGAGTCAGCGACAAGAGGAATAATGTCCTGGGTCAAGGATTGAACAGGCAAGTTTGATATGAGTACAAGCGTAAAAGTAAAGGCATAAGTGTGAAGAAAAAGCGAGTTGTAACATTACCCCCATCTTAGACCTAAGACCACGTTGAAAGGCAATTAGAGGCCCATGCAAGAGTATACTGGGGAGCCAGTGATGTTGGCATAGCCGGTTTCATCAATGACATCATCCAATTCTGGGAAAGGGGTAGAGCACCTGGGAGAGGCAGACCTGCAAGGGGGAGGAATAGGGAGACCTTGTCCTGAGTTGGTGGATCAGTAGGAACGAGAGGAATGAGAAGAACGAGAAGAACCGGAGGAGGTGTTAGAACCTCAGCGGGGAGTATGAAATGAGTCAGGCACAGGTGTTCCTCGGGAGCGACCAGAGATACGAGCAATTAGGGGTTGATGTCCCAGGGGTCGAGTGGCAGAAAGCTGACTAAGGAGAGTGGGATGGTGGGTGGCAATGGGGCAATTTGCTTGGCTATGTCCTGGGGCCCATTGGTGACAGCCCATGATAGGGCATTGGTATACTGGACAGTTTTGGCGAATGTGCCCAAGGCAGTGGCATTGAAAGCAAGCGTCATGGTATCTTGGGTCAGAGGGGAGAAGAGGAGAGGTGCAGAGGTGGCCGTAGTGTAGTTGACTCTGATGACTATGGGTTCTTTCGGCTTTGTTCATGGCATGGAGTTCTTCAGGAGACAAGGCAGACGAAGAGGTGGATGGAGTAGATGGAGAGCATGCCAAGTGGTAAGAAGGGAATGAGGAATTATTGTCCTCACATTGTAGAGGGTAAGTTCCAGAGTTGGTGATTCTGGATGTGGCAAGTTCCACAGCGTATCTGTCAATGTCTTGGAGAAACTCTCTGAACTCCATCTGGTACATCACTTGGTGGAGTTCACATAAGATGTTCTGTTGGGTGAAAGATACCCAATTGCGATCCATGTGGTCTGTAGAGAAGGCAGTGATCTCATTGGTGATGAGGGAGAGGCATTGGGTCTGATGAAATGCCTTGTATAAGGCTAGGAAGGTGGAGTTCATGTCTAGATGGGAGTCTATGGGGATAGCCATGCCAGTGTCGCAAATGTAGTGGGTGACATTGTTTCTGTAGCGGGGAGAGGGGGTTCCTTCTCTGATGGCATTGGCGTAGATGGGGATATCAACAGTGAGTACGGGTCTAGGGCTTGGTGTGGGGGTGAAGCGAACAGAAGAAGGGGTTATGGGGGATTGAGGAACAGGACAAGTGATGGGAATGGTCATGTTAACAGTTTCATCAGGAGTGACATGGAAGGTAACACTATGGGTGGGTGGTTCAATGGTGTTGATGGGGTGGGAGCTCCATCCAGAGTCAGCAAGTGTGGAGGTAGGGGAGGATGGGGTAGAAGGAGTTGAAGCAGTAACTGAAGATTTGGAAGTAAGAGAGGCTTGCAGGGAGGACATGGTATTTGTGATGGAGGGGCTATGGGGAGAAGACAGAGGGGTGGAGCTTTTTATAATCTGAGAGGGTGGACTTTGCATTTTTCAAGTTCCATTCTGAAGTCCAGGAGTCTTCTTCTGCAGAGTAGCCCTTCCATCAGATCAGGAACATGCAGCAAGAAGGAGGACCACGGTGGTGTAGAATCTTTTCAATTTCATATTCTTCTTCCCCTTGGATAAGGTCAGGTGGTGGAGAAGGGAAGTTTGGGCCGTGTACACTGTTTTCGTGATAGGGCAATAAGAGAGAGGCATGGAAGACAGGGTGGATTTTCCAGGTTTTCGAAAGGCAGAGTTGGTAAGTGAGGGGAGATAAGACTTTGGTAATGACAAAGGGTCTTTCTCACTTTGGATCAAACTTTGGAGTGGGAGAGCAGCGTTTTAGGTTCTTCGCTTCCAACCATACTTTGTCCCCCTTGGAGAATGGAATGAAACCTTGGTTTCCTCAAGCTGCCATTACCTAATGAGCTAGTTCATGGGCAGCAAGGGCTTCATTTCTTGTGGCAGTGAGCTCTTTGAGGCATGTTTCGATGGCAGGGATATGAGAGTCAGGTGTGATGGTGGGAAGGGCATGGGGTTCATATCCCATCATGAGATAGAACAGAGATTGATTGGTTACCGAATGAACGTGGTGATTGTGGGCGAATTCAGCATGGGTCATGTATTCAGACCATGAGGTGGGATTGTTTCCGCAGTAGATACATAGATAGGTTTTGACTTCCTGATTTACATGTTCTGTTTCACTGTCTGTTTGAGGATGATAGGCAGTGGAGAGGGCGAGGTTGTAATTCAAGAGTTTTCCAAGTTCTTTTGCAAAGGCCAAAGCAAATTGGGGGCCTCGGTCGGAGATAATTTTGTCATATAGCCCAAAGCGTTTGTAAACCTTGTGGAAGAAGAGCATGGTGATGCCTTGGGCAGAGACAGTTTTCTTCGTGGAACAAAGAATTACCCCCTTAGTAGGAAGTGGGAGACTTTCTCATACCACTCCTTGGCTGTAGTGGGAGGAGTGTCCATGGAGTATATGTGGTGCATCAGGGGTTCAGGGAGTCCAACAGAGTAGAATCCAATTAGGACATTTTCATCAGTGATATTGGCTAGAGTGGCATTGCTGATGAAGCTAGTGGTGTAGGTGGCGAGGGTGGGGAAATATTCTCCTTTCTTTTTGGGATGAGGGTTCATACCGTGGTGTCATCTCGCAAAGCCTCTGGAGCCAAAACCGATGAATCTGATACATTCTATGCCCACTACTCACGGGTATTGGATAGCCAGGAGATGGCATTGGCAATGGTGTCTTTGAGTATGAAGGACTTTTTGAATGATTTGCAGAAATCGACAAAGGTTCCAAAGTTAATGGAGGTAGAAGTAACCACTTGCTGTCTGAAAGTATTTGCCCAGACCAAGGCAGATCCTTTCATCATATAGGAGAGAGCAAAGGCGATCTGTTTGTCATTGGTGTCATAGACTGCTTCATTTACCTTGAGGTAGAAATGAACAGTGTTCAGCCATTGGTTGGCTGTTTCTGGGGACCTGTCAAAGGGTTCAGGGTTACCAAGGCAGAGTTCAGTGGGTTTAGTGGTCATGGGGTTATAAGGTGGTGGTGGAAGAGGGGGATTAAAGATTCATCCAGTGAGGGCGATGGGTGTAGGGGAGGGGGGAATGGTGACATGAGGGATGGAAAGGGAGGCAGAGAGTTGGTGGGAGAGGTCTAAGGTGTTGTCGTCCTCCTGTTGGGAAGGAAGCGTGAGATCTGGGTCAAGGGAGGAGTGTTCATCGTCAGACAAAGGTTCAGAGGGTTTGGAGGGTTTCTGAGGGGAACAGTTTCGAGGTAATCCCCAGAGGGATGCAGGGAGTCGAGGTCATTGAGTAATGGTGGAGCAGAGCTACAGCAATGGTAGCTGTGAGAGACAGCTTAGATCTTTTGTTATGCTTGGCCCAGGTAGGGACGAGCGTAGCCTCAAAAGACTAAGTCAAAGAGCCAAAGAGATAGCATGCACTTAATGGTAGCACAAAGTCCAAGGAAGACATTCCTAAAAGGAACACAAGGGTTCAAGGTTTCAAGAGTTTCAAGGGGTCAAAGCAACTGGTCAATAGCCAGAAGGAGCTTGAGACAAGAGAAGTGGATTTCAAGATGATGATCGAGGAGATTTAAGCTAAAGTACAGAAGGTAGGTATTGTGGGTTTATATACCTGGTTACAAGATTGAGGGCAGGTACAGAAGGTTGTGGAAAGAGATGGAAGGTGGAGGAAGTAATCGCTGACGAAGCAAGTGAGATAACAGATAAGAACAAGTAAAAGTGGGTGAGTCAGCGACAAGAGGAATAATGTCCTGGGTCAAGGATTGAACAGGCGAGTTCAATATGAGTACAAGCGTAAAAGTAAAGGTATAAGTGTGAAGAAAAAGTGAGTCATAACACTTTGCCACCGTTTGTTTGGCCATGACTTTCAGCAGTTCTGGGGTCCTCTGCCAGGTAACCAAGTCGTGACTCGCTAGATAGTAGATAATCAATTGATTCATTTTTGCAGTCATACCTATGCTCTATCAGCCAATAGGCTTTGATTACATAACTTCCAGCTGGAACTTCTGGTACTGCATGTGTTCAGTTTACTTGAGTTCATGGGAAAGTTCATACATGAACATTTACTAACTTATGTGAATGTTTACTGACCCGCAGAACACTGGGTCAAGCTGTGTAGTACAGAATTAGATTATCTAACTAGGGGCTAATTGTCTATTTGAGAAGTAATTAGAATAGTAGCATACTAAGTATACTATGGTAATATGGGTATATTACTAGAGATTTGTGAATATCTCTTTAAGGAGTAAAGCAAATAGGGTGAAATTTGTAGGGTAGGTAGTCTAGATAGTAAGCTACCTTTCCTGTGAGTATTAGGATTTTCTAGCCACTGATTAGGTTAGATTATTAGGAGAGTTAAACTCATGATCTCAGCACGTAATAGGTTTCATGCAGGTCATCGCCAGGAGGAGTCAGAAACTGTTGACATAGCAGAACAATCCAATCCTGCTAATAGTATGGGTGAGCTTTATAGCAGCCAATGAATACAGTTCCATTTATCCACTGTGGTTTCCCTAAGCAATATAAGGTTGTTTTGAGGCTCACTTTCTCATTGGAACAGAGATCTTGGAGAGAAGTGATGGATGAAGAATATAAGTCCCTTATGAACCAAAAGGTTTGGACTCTTGTTGATCTTCCTAAAGGTTGTGAATCCATCAAGGGAAGATGGGTTTGTGCAGTTGAAAGCAATGAGTGCAAAAAGGCTCACTTTGTTGCCAAAAGCTTCACACAAATCTTTGGTATTGACTATAAAGAAATCTTCTCACCAGTAACCAGGTTTGAAACTGTCTGTCTACTCCTTGCACTTACAGCTGTCATATTCTGTTCCAACCCCTATCAGGTCACCTCCAAACATCTCCAACCCAACTCCACTAAGGCTTCTCAAATCAAGGTCACACCTCCAACAAACTCCCTTAGGAGTTCATCTCCAGAAATCATCTACTTAGCCCCTATCCAGAAAACCTTGAACTTGTACAAGAAATCTAATTCCTCCATTGAACATCCATGGAGTCACATCTCTGGATTTGTACCTTTTATTAATCTCCTTCGGTCATAGTCTGCATTCTATGTGTTAGTCTGTATAGCCCATTCTGGCTGTATTCTGCCTCCATCAGTCATCATTCCCTTCCTATGTACATTGCCTTTGCATAGTAGTTTTGGACCCAGAATTCTTCCAGGTCTCTAGCATATATAAACTCCTGTACTTCTCTGTCGTACCTTCAGTATGAAATCAACTAAAGTCCTATTACTTCCAACCCCACTCTTTTCTATGATCTTCTCATCTCCCCCTTAAACCCTTGAACCTCTGAACCTCTGAAATACCAGGATCTGTGAGTCTGGCAAGGGTGTGATACATTCACCACTTTCCATCTGCATTCCCAGCCACATCCACATCCATTAGCAGGGAACATGGGAGAACCTGGCATTCATGCTTGGGGCAATGGAGACATGCCTGGCAGCCCAGTCTCTCAGGCAAGTGACCCTGCTTCATTGGAGACCGACGAGGAGTTCCAGGACCTCAAGGATATTTGATCAATCAGGATGCTTGATCATAGGACGGGAAAGTGTTATGATCACTACGATAAGCATTTGGACTTAACAATTTTCTTTTCTTTCTAACCCCTATCTTTCTTTCATGATCTAATCTAATCTCTTTTCATCTCCGCTCTATCACTTCTATTCACACATGTGGATCTCATCTCCCACATCTATGTTTCTCTTTCACATTAGATATGCACTGCAGCCTCATGCTGCCACATACATGTGCACAATGCATGTATGATCATACATGCTCTTTCCTCATGTTACCCAGTGTCAAGGATACTTACTATATATAGCAGTAGCATAGCTTGGTCTGTGCACATGTACCAGTAGTATAAATACTATTCCCAAGTAGACCAAGACTCCCCAGTCTTGTTCTCTTGGAGTTCTCCCCTTAAAGGCGACTCTATCATCTCTTCTCTTTTGTCTTTCTCTAGCAAGTAGCAACCTAGCAAGCTTCACTCTACAAGTGAGTCTTTAAGGGCCGTTTCACTAGAACAAGACTATTCAACTTGCTACCTCGCTTGTGGATGACTGTTGAAGCAGATCGCCGAAGTACCCTGATGAAGTTTCCTACTGCACATGCCACCCTCGTGTTCACATCCCATCCTCCATGTCTGCTCAACCATTCTATGTCGCATCAGTAGAAGGATCATTGCTCATACCCAATGGGCATGTATCAGAGGTTTGGGAGTGGTTCGGGTTGACTCAAGAAGAAAACGAGTCGTTAAATTTAGTTTACCCTCCAACACCAGTAGTAGAAGCAGTGGAGGCAGGGCCAGTGCATATAGGTCAAGTGCAACAGCCAGGAAGCCCATTCCCATCGTCTCTCGTCCTTTCAGACTATGAGAGTCTACTGGAAGCACCAGTTGCTCCGCACGCCCCCTTGGTCAACAGTGAAAGCTATGACCTGAACGAGTACGACCCCCCAGTACATGAGCTGATCCCACAGGCATTAGTGCCGTTATTTGTGCCAGAGAGAGTTGTTGAGTGGCTTGTTGATGGGCTTGTAGATAGAGTCAGGAGAGAACGGATTAGAAAAAGGGAACCAACCCTGTACCACTGACCAGAATGCCAAAGGAGGCAAAGGAAAGTGTGGCCAGCAGCCACTAGAATAAGGGAACCAAAGATGATAGTTCTCTGGCAGTTCGACAATGACAACAAACTCCAGAACACCCCCTCCCTTAGACCACGAGACAAGTGTTACAAGGCAAAGAAAAGCCCTACCCTAGCACCACATGTAGTGGAACCTAGAATACGCTGCTTACAAGTACCAAACCCCCCTCTCCCATTGTAATCTAATTCATCATGTCTGCTTTCAATTGTACAATATTCAAAACAAACCTCCTAAATAATGGTCTGAACGAGCAAGCCACACAAGAGTTTGTGGCACTACTTGATTTCTTCATTCAAGAAAGGGACACACAGAACCTACAACTACTACATTGCACCCAGGAAATACAAAACTTACAAGTTCAACTCCAAACTATACCCCATGTTGCAGCAGCCGCTACCCCCAAAATGAGCAAAGTGTTCCAAGACCCTGGAAACTTTAATGGCTCAAAAGGAAAGTTTGAAGAATGGTGGACCAAGATCAAAGCTTTAATAGGAGAAAACCCCACCATGTTCCCACAAGGTTCACACAAGGCAGTAGTAGCAGTGCTATCACACCTTGAAGGATAAAAGGCAGGCAGATTTGCCCGCACAAGGATTGATTGATTGTTAAATGGAGGCACATACACATGGGCAGAGTTAGAAGAAGAAGTCGAAGCACTCTTCAGATCCATCAACCAAACTGAGTGGGCCAGATAGAAACTGCACACCCTCAAACAAACGGAAGCAATGCCCATAGATGATTGGATCATTGACTTCCAAAGATATGAACCACAAGCAGGCATGGACCCTACACATCTCATTGAGCTCATAGAGCAAAATGTCCAGCGCTCGATAATTGACAAGATCATCCTAGATGGGACTTGTCCAAACACGGTTCTCACTTACCTCGCTAAGATCCGAGAAGTAGGCACAAGGAAGCAATTAATAAGCTTCATATATGGTGGCAACTCCTGCAGATCCAGAGACCCCAATGCCATGGACATAGACACCTTTGAGCAAAGACCCTGCACAGAGAAAGTGCTACAACTGTGGCGGCGGGCACTTTGTTAAAGACTGCCCAAAACCCAAGCTCGCATGCCCCAACTGCAAGTGGCTTGGTGGAGCACATAAGAAAGGATGTCGGCGAGGAGGCCACAAGGTCAGGGACATCGAAGAGGAAGGTGCCGACTCATGGGAACATGAGTCATCCGGCCCAGATCAAGCCATCTGTGGCATGTCATACAATGAAATGAAAGCTTACTTCTTCAATCTCCAAGTCACAGAATCCAAGAAGGGAAAAGGAAAAGCCACATGAACGAACCAGGTATTCATGTGGATACAAAGAGGGTACAGTTTAATTTAACTGATGATAACAGGTTTTTGCCACTGGCTGGTGAAGAATCCGATGAATCGGACAATGAATCATCACAGCCAAGTGGGTCTCCCTTAGTGGAGCTTGGCAGGGGCTTCACACCTGTGCTTAATTCACTTATCAACACTGATACCAATATCCCAGAAGAAGCGTGCATAAGAAGCACAAACCTACAGAAGGAGATCTGTACGACCATTCAAATCTCTCCTGCTCACACAAAGAATTTCATCACTGCAGACACATTACTTGACAGCAGTGCAAATGTAATATTCATTAATCGCACTTGGGCTCAGAAGCATCATTTACCCCTGACCCCTTTGTGCCACCCTATTCCTGTATACAACGTGGATGGAACTAAGAATTCCACAGGAAATATTACACACTCCACAGAAGTAATTATCAACTATCAAGGGCACAGAGAACATGTTACAGCAAAGATCACAGATCTTGGAAAGAATCAGATGATCCTAGGCTTCTCCTGGTTGAAGAAGCACAACCCTATTATAGATTGGTCTAAAGGGATGGTCGAAATGACATGTTGTCCATGAACATGCTCTTTCCTACAGGATAAGGAATCATTCTTATGACATGCTGATAAGGAAGAAGAAGAAAGCACATATCTTGCTTACGCAGTCTGTGTGGCTTTAGATAAGCCTACCCCTAAGACAGAAACAGCAGAAGAACTCATTCCAAAAGAATTCCATAAACATTTAAAAGTATTTCACAAGGGAGAATCAGAGCAAATGCCAATTCAGAAACCATGGGATCATGCCATTGATATGAAAGATATGTTCACACCCAAGAAAGGACGCATCATTCCCCTGTCTGTCACAGAACAACAGGAAGTTTCTGAATTCATAGATGATCAACTCAAGAAGGGATATATTAGACCCTCTAAGTCTCCACAAACATCACCTGTGTTCTTTGTACCCAAGAAAGATGGCCGAAAACACATGGTACAGGATTACCGTTATCCCCTATCCCAAGGATATGATTCTATCCTGGTGGTAGTTGACAGGTTTTCCAAAGAAGTTGAACTCATTCCCTGCACGAAGACTGCCATGGCTCTCGATACAGCTAAATTATATCTAAAACACATCTGGAAGCATCATGGTCTTCCATCCACAATCATTTCCGACCAAGGACCCCAGTTTGCCAGCATGGTTATGGCCGACATCTGCCGATCTCTCAGCATTACCCCTAAATTATCCACATCTTTCCACCCTCAGACGGATGGTCAGACAGAATGAATGAATCACAAAGTACAGCAATTCCTTCACTTATTTACATCAGAAAAGCAAGAGGAATGAGCCACATGGCTACCTATTGCCCAGTTCTCCATGAATGCAAAGAAAGCCACTGCTACGGGAAAGTCCCCCTTCACAGTTACACGGTCATATGAACCCTGGATGGGCATTGAGCCACACCAGTCAAAGGCACCAGCTGCCCTTGATTTTACAGACCACATGGCTACTGTTACGCTTGGCCCGGGTAGGGTCGAGCGTAGCCTCGAAAGACTAAGGTTCAAAGGTTCAAAGAGATAGCGTGCACTTAATGGTAGCACAAAGTCCAAGGAAGACGTTCCTCAGAGGAACACAAGGGTTCGAGGGTTCAAAGGTTCAAAGCGACTGGTCAAGTGCCAGAAGGAGCTTGAGATGAAAGAGTAGATTCAAGGTATTGATCGAGGAGATCTAAGCTAAAGTACAAGGATAGGTATAGCGGGTTTATATACCCGGTTACAAGACTTAAGGGCAGGCATAGCTAAGGCAGGTCATAGAACGTGATAGAAGGAGACGGAATATGAAGGAAGTAATCGCTGACGGAGCAATTGAGATAAGAGGTAGGGAAAGTAAGCGGTGGTGAGTCAGCGATAAAAGGAATAGTGTCCGGGTTAAGAGCCGAACACACGAGTTCGGTATAAGTACAGGACGAGTGCGAGAGAAGCGTAGAGAGAGAAGAGAGAGAAGAAAAGAGTAAGAGTAAGTTGTAACAGCTACCACATTGAATCAAGTAAAGAGTAACTTATCTGTGGCCCAGGACTGCATGAAACTACAGGTGGATAAGCACCACTCTGATGCCCCTAAGTATGTATCAAATCAGTGACAAGGTGTGGTTATCCACATCCAACTTGCATTTGACATGTGCTTCTTGTAAATTAACTGAGCAATGGCTCGGACCTTATGAAATCACGAGGCTAATGGGCCCCAATGCTGTAGAACTCAGGCTGCCCTCCTCCATGAGGATCCATCCTGTTATTAATGTCTCTCGCTTTAAACAATATAAAGACAGATTGCCTGGCCAATCCACATTCAAACCCAGTCTGGTTCTGGTAACAGAGGACCATGATGATGAATATGAGGTGGATTTCATTGTTGATTCACAATACAAGGGTCGCCACATTGAATATTTAGTCCATTGGAAGGGCTATGATGAAACAGATCAGACATGGGAACCATGATCTAATCTCATGCATGCCAAAGATGCTATCTCTGACTTTCACAAAGCACACCCTTCTGCCCCTAGGGCCTTATCTATGGACCCCACAATGTTTTCTTCATTATTTAGGGACTGTGAGAACTTCACCACACCGAATCCTCACCGCCTTCCCTTTGATCGCCTGGAAGTTGATCTATAGACTGGGGGAACACACATATAAAAGGCCAGCATTCATCCTTTATACCCTATCAAACTCACACCCACAATGAACTCCCTCATACTTGAATATATCTACTTCTTCAGCTACTTTGCCCTTGAAGTCTACATTCTCTTTCATCTTTATATGACATTTCCCTTTCTCTATAACATTCTCATTAAATTCCTCACCAATCACTATGACACAACTATGTTTCATCTTTGTTACTTTTGGCTTCTTGAAACCCTTCCTCCTCCAAATCACATGTGATACGTCACCCCCCTACCAGGAATCTTCCCTCGCCGCCTAACCCCTTTTGATGAAGGGTATTGGCAATGAAACCTATGTGTCCCTCACTCCCACTCATCCCGCTCTCATGGTCCTTTTTCTTCCACCATCTCATCCTCTTCCTCCTCTTCATCAGACAACGATGAATTTCCCTATGGTCTACCCATCAGCTCTCAAGCATTTGCCATCGAACAGGACAAGATTAACTACTGGGATCCTGCCTATGGCAACAATGAAGCGTGGGGACAGGACACTCTGTTGAAATCTGGGTATTCGCTTTCTGTTCTTCTATTCCATAACCCAGATTCTAGACCTGATTACATCAGTGGTCCAGACCTTCTGACAATAGGTCCAGAGTTCACTATCACATATTACTCATCATATGACATCATAGATAACCGCCATTATTGCTATTGGCTATAGATAGGACTCTTATCATTCGTGATACGATATGACTCATTCCTATCTCTTATCTTTACCT
>JBBPTD010000918.1:0-15058 GCA_038093895.1 Boletus aff. mottiae
AATGAGATTCAAACATGGGGAAAGGTGAAGACAATTGAGGGGATCAGGAACAAAGTATGAATGTTGTTGAAAGGCACTTGAGATTCATTTTACATTCATGCTATTTGACATGGGCAACATTGAGAGGGCAACAAGCTCAATATTATTGACCAAGATAAGTCATGCAGAATGTACATGTTCGGGTTACAGAGACCAACAAGCAGGAAGTAGTGAAATGATGTTTCAACATGTCAAACGCTTCCTGTTGTTCCTTCTTCCATTCGAAGGGATTCTCTTTCTTTATGAGATCATTAAGTGGTCTAGCCACTTTTGCATAATCTTGGATAAATCTTTGATAGAAGTTCGCTAGTCCCAAGAAGCTTCTAACATCTTAGACATTCTTGGAAATGGGCCATTCCAGAATGGCTTGTACCTTTGTTGCATCCATCTTTTTTTCTGTCTGTTCCTACAATCATACCCAGAAACTCAACTTCTATGGTGTGGAACATGCATTTCTCTGGTTTTATGAATAGATCAAAATTTTTCTTCAAGGCATCATAGTACTTCCATAGTGATCTTATTGTGCACTTCATGATCATTGGATTTGGTAAATATCATTAGGTCATCAATGTAGACAACAACACAGTCATCAATATCTGCAAAGATCTTGTTTATCATGGCTTGGAACATTCTAGGAGAATTGCACAGCCCAAAATACATGACAAGGGGTTTTAATGCTCCTTGGAAGCACATGAAAGCTGCCTTCCATTCGTCACCATCTTGGATGCATACATTATTGTATCCCCATCAGAGATCCATCTTTGTGAATAGCTTAGCTCCTTTTAACTTATTGACCAATTGTGAGATTAGGGGTAAAGGATAATTGTTTTTGACCATGTATTCGTTTAGATATTGGTAATCCTGTACCATATGTTTTCGACCATCCTTCTTAGGTACGAAGAACACAGGTGATGTTTGTGAAGATTTAGAGGGTCTAATGTATCCCTTTTTGAGTTGATCATCTATGAATTCAGAAACTTCCTGTTGTTCTGTAACAGACAGGGGAATAATGTGTCCTTTCTTGAGTGTGAACATATCTTTCATATCTATGGCATGATCCCATGGTTTCTGAATCAGCATTCACTCAGATTCTCCTTTGTGAAATATTTTAAATATTTATGGAACTCCTTTGAGATGAGTTCATCTGCTGTTTCTATCTTAGGGGTAGGCTTATTTAAAGCCACATGGACTGCATAAGCGAGATATGCATTTTCTTCTTCTTCCTTATCAGCATGTTGTAAGAATGATTCCTTATCCTGCAGGAAAGAGTATGTTCATGGGTAACATGTCATTTTGACTGTGCCTCTGGTCCAATCTATAATAGGGTTATGCTTCTTCACCCAGGAGAAGCCTAGGATCATCTGATTCTTTCCAAGATCTGTGATTTCTGCTGTGACACGTTTTCTGTGCCCTTGGTAGTCAATAATTACTTCTGTGGAATACATGATATTTCCTGTGCAATTCTTAGTTCCGTCCATGTTGTACACAGAAATAGGATGGCATAATAGGGCAGGGGTAAACAATGCTTCTGAGCCCAAGCGCGATCAATAAATATTTGCACCACTATCAAGTAGTGCATCTGCAGTGATGAAATTCTTTATGTGAGAAGGGGAGATTTGGATAGTCATACAGATCTCCTTCTGTAGGTTTGTGCTGTGTATGCACACTTCTTCTGGAATTTGGATATTGGTGTTGATAAGTGAATTAAGCACAGGTGTGAAGCCCCTGCCGAGCTCCAGTAAGAGAGACCCACTTGGCTATGATGATTCATTGTCCAATTCATTGGATTCTTCATCAGCCAGTGGAAAAAACCTATTGTCATCAGATAAATTAGATCATACCTTCTTTGTATCCACATAAACACCTGGTTCATTCATGTGGCTTTCTCTTTTCCCTTTTTGGATTCAGTGTCTTGGAGATCAAAGAAGGAGGCTTTCATTTCATTGTATGACATGCTGCAGATAGCTTGATCCAGGCCGGATGACTCATGATCCCATGAATCTGTGCCTTCTTCTTCAATGTCCCTGACCTTGCAGCCTCCTCATCGACATCCCTTCTTGTGTCCTCCGCCAAACCACTTGCAGTCTGGGCATGCAAGCTTGGGTTTTGGACAATCCTTGACAAAGTGTCTGCCACCACAGTTGTAGCACTTTCTTTGTGCAGAAGACATTGAGGGTCTTCGCTCAAAGATATCTATGTCCATGGCATTGGGATCTCTAGATCTGTGGGAGTTGCCGCCACATATAAAGCTTATTAACTACTTCCTTGTGCCTACTTCTCGGTCAGATCTTAGTGAGCTAGGCAAGAACCGTGTTTGGATGAGTTCCATCTATGAGGATCTTGTTGATCATCAAGCACTGGACATTTTGCTCTATGAGCTCAATGAAATGTGTAGGGTCCATGCCTGCTTGTGGTTTATATCTTTGGAAGTCAATGATCCAATCCTCTATGGGCATCAATTCTGTGTGTTTGAGGGCACATAGCTTCTGCCTAGCCCACTCAGTTTGGTTGATGGATCTGAAGAGTGATTCGACTTCTTCTTCTAATTCTGCCCATGTGTATGTTCCTCCGGCTAGTAGTCAATCAATCCTTGTGTGGGCAAAGCCACCTACCTTCTGTCCTTCAAGGCATGATAGCACAGCTATTACTGCCTTATGTGATCCTTGTGGGAATATGGTGGGGTTTTCATTTATTCAGGCTTTGATCTTGGTCCACCATTCTTCAAACTTTCCTTTCAAACCATTAAAGTTTCCAGGGTCTGGAACACTTTGCTCATCTTAGGGGTAGTGCCTTCTGTGGCAATTGGTGCTGTGACTGCTTGTAGTTGTGCTTGTAGATTTTATATTTCTTGGGTGCAACATAGCACTTGTAGATTCTGTGTGTCTCTTTCCTGGAGGAAGAAATCACATAGTGCCACAAACTCTTGTGTGGCTGCAGGATTTAGGCCATTGCCTAGGAGATTTGCTTCAAACACTCCTCGATTGAAAGCAGATATGATGAATTAGATTACAATGGCAGAGGGGGGTTTGGTACTTGTAAGCAGTGTATTCTAGGTTCTACTACATGTGGTGCTAAAGTGGGGTGTTTCTTCACCTTGTAGCACTTATCTTGTGGTCTAAGAAATGGAGTGTTCTGGAGTTCGTCATCAAACTGCCAGAGAACTATTGTCTTTGATTCCCTTATCCTAGTGGCTGCTGGCCACACTTTTCTTTGCCTCCTTTGGTGTTCTGGTTGATAATACAGGGTAGGTTCCCTTTCCCTAATCTATTCTCTCCTGACTCTGTCTACAAGCCCGTCAATGAGCCACTTGACAACTCTCTCCAGCATGAATAACAGCACTAATGCCTGCAGGATCAGCTCATGCACTGGGGGGTCATACTCGTTTGGGTCGTAGTTTTCGCTGTTGACCAAGGGGGCATACAGAGCGGCTGGCACTTCCAGTAGACTCTCATAGTCTGAAAGGATGAGAGATGATGGGGAGGGGCTTCCTGGCTGTTGTGCTTGACCTATATGTGCTGGCCCTGCCTCCGCTGCTTTTACTACTGGTGTTGGAGGGTAGACTAAATTTAATAACTCATTTTCTTCTTGAGTTGACCCAAACCACTCCCGAACCTCTGATATGTACCTGTTGGATACGAGCAATGATCCTTCTACTGATGCAACGTAAGATGATTGAGCTGACACTATGAAGATGTTTTAAGCTACATAGAATGCGCTGTATCTCCTTGAATGTACTGGTGGATGGGATGTGAACACAAGGGTAGCATGTGCAGTAGGAAACTTTGTTAGAGTACTTCAGCGATCTGCTTTAACAGTCATCTGCAAGCGAGATAGCAAGTTGAATAGTCTTGTTCTAGTGAAACGGCCCTTAAAGACTCACTGTTAAGTGAAGCTTGCTAGGTCGCTCTGTGCTAGAGAAAGGCAAGAGATGAGGGAAGAGTAGAGTCACCTTTAAGGGGAGAACTCCAAGAGAACAAGACTGGGGAGTCTTGGTCTACTTGGGAATAGTATTTATACCACTAGTACATGTGCACAGACCAAGCTATGCTATTGCTATATATAGTAAGTATCCTTAGTACTGGGTAATGTGAGGAAAGGGCATATGTGATCATACATGCATTGTGTGCATATATGTGGCAGCATGAGGCTGTGGTGCGTATCTAATGTGATTGAGAAGCATAGATGTGGGAGATGAGATATGCATGTTGTGAATAGAAGTAGGGAACTGCATGGGTAAGGAATACCCATGACAGGAATGGTACCCTTACCTGCACAGGTACGGGTACAGGTCATAATTTTGTGACCCATGACAAACCCGTACCCATACCTGCAGTACCCATGATACCCATCACTACCACCACTCTCCCTCACTCAATGCCGCTTGGGCTCGTGTGCAAGCATAAATGCAAATGCACACAATGCATTTGTGTTTATGCTTGCATGTGAGTGTCGCCTTGACACAATGGGATGACAGCAACAATGACAATGACACCACTGCAGCGCCCTCACCCTCACCCTCACCCTTTTCCGCCCATGACCAAACCTGTACCTGTCATTTGGGTGTGGGTTTTCAGCAGGTACAGGTACAGGTATTGGCACTGACACCCACGTGTTTACCCATGCAGTTCCCTAAATAGAAGTGATAGAGCAAAGATAAAAAGAATGCACATATGTGCATAAAAGGAATAGATATAGGGTTGAAAGAAAAGAAAGATGTTAAGTCCAAATGCTTATTGTAACGATCATAACATAAGTGGTTATGTGAAATTTCAAACTATTTACTTACAACATTAATTTAACTTGTAAGAATGTGTGGGTAACACTATTAGATGCAAAATTGGTTTCAGGACGGGCCCACCTTCTGTCTCTCCTTATAGAATATCACCATAAGGTCATTGCTGGAAGGGTGGTCATCAATGTGTCAATGCCTTCTGAGTGTTTGTTGCCCATCTCTGACAACTTGGATGCAACCTCGCATCTTTACTCATTGGTTTGTCAACAGTGTTTTAGTGGTATAATCTCTGGCAAGTCCAATGATTGCATCATATAAGCCATACATGGGATCTTCCATCAAACAATGTTTTATGTGATTCCACTTGGAGCATATTTCCTCAGGGGATATCAGTGTCATGTCCAGCTTCCAACAAGTGTCCTTAAAGACTTTTGTCATGGTGGGCATCACGAGTCTGAATCATAGAAGGACATTCATCAACAATATCCACTTGCTTGCTGTAGGGGGCATGAGCCTGAGGGTGACAAAAATCATACTTTTACCTGTTACTTTTGGTGATTTCACACCTCTTTTAGCATTCATTTCATATTCTAATGGTGATCATGTTGTTCCCCATGGTCACTTTATGTACCTACCACGTTTCAGCTTCTCTTTAGCTTGTTGTGATGTTTCTACCCATACAAGACTTTACCTTTGCGCTTCATAGTCCATTGTGGCTGACCTGTTTATGATTGTTTACTTTGAAGCACAGTTACTCCCTGGAGTGCCACATTGTATCCTTTGGTTACTCACTGTGGACCCCAGGTTAGTATATCATTGTTATCTCTCTCAATATTATCATGGTTACTCACTGTGGACTCCAGAGTCATCTTGAGTTGATCCAGCAAGTGGCTAGTCTGCTGCAATTAGGATTTTCACTTTTAACATTACCTTCACCAAACAAGAATATCATTAGAACACAAAAGCCACCAGGTTGCTATGTTTTTTTAATCAGCTTGGCCATCTGCCAGGAAATGGAAAGTTAGGACAAAAATTGAAGCAAAGTCCAAAATTAGCACAAACATCCTCTAACTACCAATGATCAATGACATGTTGGAACCTTACTGCACAGCCAGGAAAATTCCCAATAGAATTGTGAGATAATCAACCAATGTACTTCTAATGCCTATATTTGTTGCCTCCTTTAGCTATATTTTTACATAAGATGTCTTTATGAGACACTTTCAATGAAAGCCTGAGCAATTTCCCAGTGGTGCTTATGACATGCAACTGTTGCAGGTTTCTGCAGCATGTTAGCATTTTATTTAAAATTTAAATTAATTTCCACCTTTGCATACTATCTATACTTCCCAAGCAGGCAGGAAAAATACACTTCTCTAATAGTGCTAGCAAATTTTTGCCACTCTGTCTCACTATTTAAGCCACCAGATACCAATTTCTGCAGCTCAGTTATCATCTCATCAAGCAGCTTCTCCACCCATAGAGAATTGAAAGTTTGAATCACCAAAAGATGGTGATATGGATCAAAAACAAAAAGTGGATGGGGGCTTTAAATAATAAGCTGTTGCTGTTCTAAAAAAAGTAAAAGTGCCTCACTGCTAATAGGAAACTTTTACAAATTTCACAAGAATGTCCCAAATCTAACAACTATCAATTAGGCTTTGCATCAACTTTTTGTCTGCATTCTTGGTCATAGTGCTGCCTTCCAAGCCACTTTTGCTACTGAGCAAGGAATACCCTCTCCAATAAAACTCCCCTTCTTTATGATCCTTGCAATCAACCTTTGGATTTGTATAATCATTGCCTTGACTTTGCACCCTTCTTTCCTGTTTTGATTGTGGTGTTTTCAGGAAGCAACTCCTCCCTTTTGAACATTCCCACTTTATTCCTCATGGATTTTAGCTCTTTGACAGATTCAAGTAATTACAAAAGTCCAGCAGCTTAAAACTTACTTCCTCCTAGAAGGGCTATTTAAAGGTGGTTCACAGAGCAAGCCATGCCACATATGCCATCACAAGCACAGTATGCAAGTGCCCATCCATGTCATTCACATCGAGGTTGTTTACAGGCTACTAGGCTTTATGGTGAGGCCTACTGCAGTTCAAACTCTAACACCCCTGACAGGCAGGATGGGCACAAGGGTGGTCAGCAAAGTTGCATGTAGGCAAGACAACCACACAAAGGTGAAAAACCTTGCAAATAACCTCTCCAGTCAGTATGAGAAGCTCAGAATGTGATGAATGATATTGGCAATGCTATTTTCCTCTACCAAAAAGTGCTTCACCTTTACCCAGAGGGACACCCAAATCAGCCAATGTCTTTAAACAAGCAGTGGAGAGAAATGCAGAGCCTCAATGAAGCTATTGTGCCTGCCTAAAATGTATTCCAGATCCCACAAGTTATTATTGATTAAAATTAGTGGACAACTGTGTGTGCTACCTCTCTAGTAGTCAGATCATGCACTCAAGAAACACAAAAAATGAGAAGGAGTCTAGCCTCTATGTGCAGCTTGAAAGTGTGCCCATTCATTCATGTGTACAATCATCAAGGGGAGATAGCATTTAATACAGAAGCGATGTGGGGAGCATCTGAGTTGTGGGTAGACAGCAGCCTTGTCTGACTGATGTTGAAGTTAGTTGATATATACTTTTAGTTAAGAATCAGGTTCAGCCTGAGAAGATGAGTGTAGTATGGGTATATATTGTGAACAGAGAAGTTCCTGCTGCTAGATAGCAGACCCAAAAGATGCCTTGGAGTATTGACCATGTGGATCTGTCTAATGCAACTATAGTTGCTGAGATCATGTGAACTTGGATAAGCTTTAGGTTGCTATACCATAATCCGAGTTGCTACCTTTCTCTCTAGTTATTTGCCAGCACCAGAACAGAAAACCTTTCACCCTCATCCAAATCAATCAACCTTTGTAGCAGTGTGCATGATGAAATCCCCCCATAAATCACTTAACTCTTCCTGTACATTTCATGCAGGTATTCTATCTTACAAGTTGTATTGCATATTTGTGAAATAGTATATAACCAAATATTTGGCTAGAAGCAACCAAAAATCTGCCCTACAATGCCCCTGACAAACCAACCCTTCTGGCCTGTTAATTTTACCACTGTTATGAAAGGGCATTTGGGTTAAAAGGGTTTTGGCCAATTTCTCTAGCTACTTGCTTCGACAGTTATGCCTCCTATACCTTTAGTGCATTCTTGTGACCTGTTGGGTTCAGGCAGGACAAACAAACATGGACTCTGATATTGCTTGTGTTCTGCAGGCCATACACCTGAATGCAAGCACTGAGGTACTACATTTATTGAACAGTTTGTCCAGACTGCTGGATTTGCTTGTTGAAGTTTGCAATTGCCTTAGAAATAACCTTCCAGGTGACCTACTCTGCTTAGAATTAATTAATACTATACTTACCCCCACTTTGTTGGCCTCTTCTTTTCCACCCCCTTCTTTCACTAGCCTCCCCACAAGCCTCTTCTCCCTATCGCTGCCTCATATGCCAGCAAGTGTTTCTTCCATCTTGTCAATGCTGTGTGGTCTTTCTACTACTGCCAACCATGTGTCAGATAATATGCAGCCAAACCAGTTGCCATTTCTAAACCCTGAACAGAATCTTGGTATCCCATTGGCTGTTATGTCATTATCCCACAGAGACTTGCATTTGCCTTTCATGCCTTATCTATTATCAGCTGGACAATTGAATCACTCAACCCATGCTGCCACTGGTATATCAAGAAGATCAGAGCATGTGAAAACAAAGCCATATGAGAAACTCAAGAATCCTTACCAAGGTGGTCAACAAGTTTCTGACATGCAGAGCACCACCACTCAAGAAACTCAAGAAACCCTCACAGAAAAACCAAGCTGTAGCATGGGTTCTATAGTCAACCCTGTACTTCCAGATGTATGAAGACCTCAAAGGACTGATTGCATTACCTGACTCTGCAGAGTCAACAGCTGTGGCTTGGGTTTAAGAAATATCTTAGACTTATGTTGCTTCGTCTGTTGACATTTATTCTCTTAAATCCATTGTGGAGTAATGTCATGATCTAGACAGAGGCATGGCAGCTGACAATAAACCCTCTGCTCTCTGCTCCATTGTGGGGCAATGTCATAATCTGCAGAAAAGGACTTTCTTCATGGATTTTGCCTTTATGATCAGCTGTATATAGTTGACTCTAAAGTGCCAGAGGTGAGCGAACTACTCTGCCAGCTTTGTTCCTTTACATCAGCCATTTTCAGTATCAGAATTCAAACTCAACAAACACTTGAAGATATTTTTGAGAAGGAGCTAGGAAACACTTGTGATGTCAGATTGAGAACTTTCTTGGCATGGCACTCAGCAGGCTCCAAGTTTGCTAGGGTTCCAGGTGGGGGCAGTCTTTATCTGCTTGTTCTTATTGCAGGTTCAGAATTGTGGAAATTGATAAGCAAGATGTTGGGGAATCTCCCATTGGATCTCAGCAATATGCTATGCATGCTGCCCAAAGATGCACATATGTTTTGGCCCCTAGAACATTAACTGATCTTGTATCAGGGGCAGAAATTCCAATTAACACAGCCAGGATATGCTGTACCAATTGATAGATGGAATGCAGGCTATAACTGAAAGAGATTAATGAAGGTACAAAGTTCAGAGGTACAAGTACATGGAATGTCTGTTAATTTGACATCAAGAGTTGTCTGAGATATTTTGGAGTTGACTGGAGTTAGACTTGGTAAAATCTAGGTCTGAGGTCAAAGGATGATCCAAGGTATTCCAGAGTTGACTGAAGTTGGACTTGGTAAAATCTGGGTTGTGACACTGGGCATAAAAGTGGATTTATAGAAGGGGCTCCTGAGGTAACTGACATCAAGGATTTTGAAGACAAGGCTTGTGCAGTTGATTGTGCTTCAAGTTGGAGCTAATGCTAACAGAACTTTAGATGTTGAACATATATTGTAAAGGTGTCAAGCATTCACATGGCAAATATATTCAAGTGCGAATGCCAGCACTTTGGTGGGTATACATTCTAATATATTTGAGCCTGATTATCATGAAATGCTTATATGCTTATTTAGGGGTAATATTGACCTCAGGTGCAGTGATGGAAGCCTTGTTGCTTTCATCTCAACTTCTATGCCTTCCCATCTCAGAGACTTGCTCCAAGACCTTCTGACTCTGACCTGTCCAACCTTCTCATCAATATGAGATGTCAAAGGTAGAAGAAAGAGAGGAAGAAAACAGAATTGTATGGGCATTTAGAAACAATCAGTTAAATTTATGAACAAAATCAGAAGGTTGGAGGTCTTGGACTGGTTGATGGTGGAAGAGATGGAGTATAGTATGTGAGTACTACAGACATTGCATGTTTCTAAAGGAATCACTGACATTTTCACATGTCAACAAACATTGTGAGCAGAGCAATGAGGTGAAACTATGTGAGTTGATTGAACTGATATGCACACATATAGAATAAATGCGATGAAAATGTTACTTTTGATAATTTCACATTTCGCTCTTAACAGAAAATGACCACTGCATGTGGCCACAAGTTTTGTGGACTGTGTGTGACAGGCATATGGATTGGGACATATAACAAAAGGGATGAAAAAACTGTCTTGGAGAGGAGTCAATGAACCTTCAAATGTCCAATGTGCCAAGTGGAGACAGCACCTCTATGGCCTCTACTAGAGAGGGGGGAATGGAATGCACCATTCAAGGTGGACATAACCACAAACAACCTGCTGAGATGGGTGTGGAAAGTGTTAAGAGCGAAAATGCTAATGGAAGCGGACTAGCCACTTGCTGGATCAACTCAGGACCACTCTGGAGTCCACAGTGAGTAACCAAGATAATATTGAGAGGGATAACAATGATCTACTGACCTGGAGTCCAGAATGAGTAACCAAAGGATACAATGTGATGCTCCAGGGAGTAACTGTGCTTCAAAGTAAACAACCATAAATAGATCAGCCACAATGGACTGTGAAGCGCAAAGGTAAAGTGTTGTATGGGTAGAGACACCACAACAAGCTGAAAAGCGGTAGGTAAGTAAAGTGACCATGGGGAACAACATGGTCACCATTAGAACACAAAATGAAACCAAAAGTAACAGAAAGAAGGTCTGGATACCATGGAGGACCTGATGAAGAACCATATGGCAGGGATAGAATGGGTCAAGGAGAAGGAGATGAAAAAAAAATGGGTGTGGACAGGATGATTGTTCAAGACCACAATCAGGGATATCAGTAAGAGAATTTTACAAACTACTTGTACATATGATGATTGAGATGAATATATTATCTAGAGGACAAGTGTGGAAGTAATGATAAGGTTTGTTAAATCCGGGAATAATCTCAAGCCCAAGGAAATACTCCATAGGGACAGACAATCCATGCCAACAATGGACAGTGACAAGGATTGCTACATTCTGCCCAACTCACCTGTGCAATGGAGAGGATTATGATTACAATGGTCTGAAGGAAGGTCTCAAATGAATAGTATTGGATGTGTGCAACTCACAATGGACTTGTTTGGCAGTAAGATGCATCCTGGACTGTCAGTGAGATGAGGGAGTGGATAGATGCCACCTGATGCTGACATTGAGATTATTAGTGACTAAAAGATGGCTGTATTCACCGCCATCTGACATACATGTTGGATCATGGTAGAATTGATCCTGAGTGACACATCTCTTTATTCTCACTTCATTTGTATATACATGAGTATTATTTACAGTATAATCAGAACTAGAACTGCCTGCATTATGTACAAGACACGTGACTTTATTAGATGTCCAATATCACTGTGATTCAACAATGGTCAATATTGTACATCACACACATATGACTTTATTCCTCTAATTGGGATGTCCAATATTCACTGTGATTTGACAGTGGTGTCAGATCATGGTGATATTGTATTATGCATGCGACTTTATAATAATTCTTTGACAGATGATATTGAAGTTGGGTTGGATTGCAGTGAGGATTCAACATTACCCATTAAAGAAATAAAGTCACATCTGTAGTACAATATCACCACAATCCAACACCACTGTCAAATCACAGTGAATAAATATTGGACATCACCTATTAAAGAAATAAAGTCACATATGATCATGTGTTCAACACAGCTTTGCATGACAAATACACCTTATTATTCCATCACCCATCATGTCACCTAAAGCAAAACACAATGAAACTACAAAGGTCTTCAAGAAGTCAGCCTGCACAGACATGAATTAAAACATGGGAGAAGACAGAAGCAGTATATGGCAGTTGCAGTTGTTGCGGGAATAGACAAATTAGAAGAGAAGATGTGTGGGGCACTGATTGGTTACACTCGTACAGACATCATTAAAAGGAATCTAGTATTTGGCAAGTACAACAAATGTGATCTCAACCCACAGGAAAAACAAACTCTCCTCAACTCCTTCAATCAAAATGGTCTTCATTGCTTTGGACTCAATCATGTTGTGCCATTGATTGTGGACAAGAGTCTCCAGGATGAAACTGCTGTTATTTAATTGACATCGTTACAGAACACGAAAAGGAATGGATCACACCTTCCATTCCTGAGGTTGAAGGGGGATGAAATCATGAAGAATATTGGGTTGGAAAAGGAGGCATTCAGTCCTCAGGTGATAGTGGCAGGTGGATGACATCAAAGGTTCACTTTAATGGGTTGGCTGAAACACAGAGAGGGAATGGAGTTGTCAGCATTGTGGTTGGTCAACAATTTGAAGCAGAATATGAAGGGAGGGAAAGAAAGGTATGTGATCTGTTAAAATGATCGATCATCAGTATAATCAACCTGCATGAACAGAGAAAATTGAGACTCAAAGGAATATGCTTGGATACCACCTCTCGAGAAACGAATGGCTGTACTTGTATGCTGAGAGTGCAGAAGAAGGTATAATTCAAACTTATCTTATGATGGTGTCCCATGGCAAGACATGGACCAATTGTCAGGTGCCCCTAGGATTGTGCACCCAATCACACAGATACAAAATTGTGAGTCTTCTGCAACAAAACTATGTGTGGAAGTTAATGGAGACAATCTTGGATATGAATGAAACTCACTATATACACTCTAATATCTTCAAGATGACACAGTTGATAAATAAATTATTGTCTGAGCATGGCAGGGTGAGTGGTGTATGTCAAAGTGTTTTGAATGTGAGAATTGAGATCACTACAGTTGCTGGCAGCTGTGGTCATTTACCTTGAAAATCGACTGTGACTCTTTTTCAACACCATCACATGTGACAATGTACAGATCAAGAAGTTGCAACAAACATTGGCAATACCAACAAGCAGCATAACTGCCAAGGAAGCTGCTAACACACACCTGGTAGATTGTATGCACTCTCTGGAATTCACAACACTGGCAAAAGGGGCGATCAATGACAAGCTTTATCAACAGCTTGATGCGATCTACAAGAAGACCCTTGGAAGCAGGAACAAATGGCAATATATTGATACTGATGTGCCTGTGTGGAAACAGGAATACAATATATATGAGGAACATTGTGTTGGCAATGAGCGTGAAGATGCTCAAGGACAAGGCCTCATCTGGGATGAATGATGAGTTGAAGTGTGTGTGGAAGGACTGCATGTTGAAGGTGAGATTTGTCCTGGAGATGAAGAACTACCCAGAGGAGCCCACACTCCTCCCATTCATGTTGGTGTTGGTGTGGCAGTCTTCATCACAACAATTCAAACATGTCCTGAAGACACTGACTGAGGTGAGTCCATCTACAATGTGTTCTATATTCACCGTGATCCAACATGGTAGTTGAATCATGGCAAATATACAGGATGTCATGCAACAATTGGTTAAGAGCGAAAATGCTAATGGAAGCGGACTAGCCACTTGCTGGATCGACTCTGGACGACTCTGGAGTCCACAGTGAGTAACCAAAGGACAATATTGAGAGGGATAACAATGATATACTGACCTGGAGTCCACAGTGAGTAACCAAAGGATACAATGTGGTGCTCCAGGGAGTAACTGCGCTTCAAAGTAAACAACCATCAACAGGTCAGCCACAATGGACTGTGAAGCGCAAAGGTAAAGTGTTGTATGAGTAGAAACACCACAACAAGCTGAAAAGCGGTAGGTAAGTAAAGTGACCATGGGGAACAACATGGTCACCATTAGAATATGAAATGAACGCTAAAAAGGTGCGAAATCACCAAAAGTAACACTCCTGCATTAGCATGTACAACCAGCCATGGCATTGGAGCACACATAGAATGATTGAGGATAATGGATCAGGTGAATAGGTCATACCATAGTCAAGAGTGCCGTGCTTGATAGCATTTCAATGGACAATTCCTGGATTAGAAGTGAAGGAGCCAAGTCAGCCAACAGAGTAGGAAATGTCTGGGCAAGTGATGCAAGTGAGATATTGAAGGAAACCAATGGCAGTGCCATAGGACACTGTACACAAGCTCCTTGGATGTCTTGGCAGCTTGATCGAGACAAAGAGACAGTCCTGGGTCCATGGGAGTGGTGACAGGCCTGCAATCAGTCATTCCAAAGCGATCAAGCATGTCGACACAATACTGGCGCTGGGAGATCCTCAGAGAGCGCTTGGAGCGATTCCGATCGATCTTGATCCCCAGGATCTCGCTTGTAGGTCCCAAATCATGGACCTTGAAGTGCTTGCCTAGATCTGCCATAGCCTGCTTGATGGCGCCCATGGGTTTGGAAGCAAAGGTCATGTCATCAACAAAGACAGGGAGAATGATGTGCACGACGTCCTTAACAAAGACATAGACCGCAGCATCAGAGTAAGACTGGGTGAAGCCCATGGACTCGAGGACAGTGCGCATCTTGCGATTCCAGCGATTTCCGCCCTGTTTGGTGCTATAGACCGCTTTCTTCAGCAAGCACACAAGCTCTTTGGGATCACCTTCAACAAAGCATTCAGGTTGCTCCATATAGACCTCATAGTCAATCTCGCCATTCAGATAGGCATGGGAGATGTCGACAGACCAGAGATGCATGTCATGGATGGCAGCAAGCGCAAGAACGATGCCAAGAGTGGGAAGGCGCACTGTAGGAGCGAAAACCTCGAATCCTGGACGCTGGGTAAAGCCCTGAGCGACAAGGCGTCCCTTATCGCTCAAAGGACCCATCAGCATGATACTTCTTCGCAAATACCCATCTAGAGCCTATGACTGGACGATCCTTGGGTCTTGGGACGAGAATCCATGTGCCATTGCTCCTCTGGGCAGCCAACTCCTCGAGCGCAGCTTGCTTCCATTCAGCAGCATCATCTC
>JBBPTD010000919.1:0-15050 GCA_038093895.1 Boletus aff. mottiae
AGTGGTGGTAGCGCGCACGTAGGTGGAGGTATTCCAGGGGCCTGGAACTAAGCTGTACTAGCAAAATTTTCACGACTGCTCTCACGATCTGTACAATATGCTGTGCTACCTTGACTACGTTTGTGATCTAAACAAGACCTTGTACCAATGAATACCCCTTGGGCAAACCTGGACCCACACCGATATCCTTCACGACCGTTCTGAGTCTGGGAATAAATAAATATTATTATGCGTGGGAAACGGAAGTAATACAACCCAAGAGTGGAAGCCACGCGACAGACAGCCAAAAAGGAGTGCCATACGGAAGCGTCCCTCTTTGGCTTTGACTCCTAAGACCACACCTGAGCCACTGTTTGCTTTAGCCTCTCAGCGTCAGCCGACATTTTCTCGCCCGCTCAGTTTTATAGGCTTCAGGCTTACTTTTGCCCTCTCAGATTCACATTTGGCCAAGGTTCGTACGCCCCAACCACGGTTTCTCTTGCCTGCGCAATTTTAGAATTTTAGATATAGAATTATGGCGCCCACAAGGACAAACAAGCACGCTTTGGCAGTGATTCTTGAGCCACATATCGATCACGGAGGATCACCAGAGCACAAGCTGCCTTTGTCGCTTTTTGCTATAAAGCTCAGCTACTCTTTCTCTCTTCCCATCCACCTCAGACGGTGTGTACCCTCTTCTGCCCCAACACCGTCTCCCTAATCACCACCACCAGCGCTAACACATCATGTCCACCGACCCAACACCCCCACAACCCCCTGCCCTTCCCCCTCATCGCACCAACGTATCACCCTCTCCAACCCCTGGATCGAAGGCTTACTTGAACCTTCAACTTCAGATCATGAAAGACACTCTGGCAGTTATCCCTGAGCCCATTCCTGGAAAGAGAGAGATACAACCGACCACCAAAGAGCGACTTGAACAGTGGTCCCAAACGATCGCACTCGGTGAAGCTCAAATTCAAAGACTTGGCGCTCAAGTCGACCCGGGACTTCTCCGGACAACCCTCCAGTTACAGTTTAACCGAACGCTCGTATACTGGCGTCTCTTCCGTTTGGTGGATCTGCCACCAGAAATTATTTCAAACATCTTTCACCTCGTCGTGTGGTCTTCAAATCATCCCTCAGAAGGCGTGAAGCAGCGCTTGTATCTCACCTGGGTTTGTAAAGCGTGGCGTCGCTTAATGATCGAGGATCCAATGATCTGGAATGCAATCTGGTTCCATGACGCTCCTCCCTACGAGAGATCATGGGAGTGGTTTAGGCGAGCGGGGTCCGCTCGCTTGGACATTCGACTCAACGAAGTCGATACCAAACGGACAAGTGCACGAGACTCTTCAAAGTTCACCGCTCAGCAGATGTCAGACATTCTTGACGAACTCTTCACCAAACTCTCTCAGATCCGTATGCTCGTTGTCATCGTCGACAACTGGCCTCCCGCGCTTACCGTCCTTCAGAAACTGCAAACTGCCGGGAATGCAGGGATACCCATCAGCATCGAGCGTCTTGAGGTTCATCGTTCCGGCCTGCCTTATGTTTGGATCGGGCCGGGTTTTGATACCCAAGGTCATCGCGACCCTGCCGTTTTGTTTGGTGGTCAGACCCGCCACCTACAGTACTTCTGCTTGTCGGGTATTCATATCGACTTCAACGACACACCCCTGTCCAATCTCACGACGCTCGACCTCCGGCATATTGCAATAGACTCGTCTCCGACACTCAAACGCTTCAGGGAAATTCTTCGGAGTTGTCCCAATCTAGACAAGCTCACGCTGGACGGATGTGGTCCACAGCCAGAAGAAAAATATTTTGATCATGCCCCCGTAGAGCTCCCAAAGCTAAAGGTCTTCACCCTCGGGTCTTTCAACCTCTCATTCGCATGCTTTATCGTTGCACAGGTCCATGCCCCTCGCGTTCGTGACTTGACCCTGATGACCATGGCTGGCAGCGACTATATACGTCTGGTCGCTATGCTGACACGGAAATTCAAGCAAGTGCGGATCTTGACGCTGTACAACGTCGAACTGAAGATGAACCCGACGGGGAAGCGGACGTTTGTCCGATGGCTGGAGTCGATGCCCGAGCTTGGGTATGCGCGGCTGGCTCGGATAAAACCAGAGATCCTCAATATGTTTGCGGAGAACCCGATGAACTATCGCAAGTCCTTGGATGGCGAATCGAGTACGACAGAGACGGTTACCTCTGCCTGCCATGTTCTGTGTCCGAAATTTCAATGCATGGAGGTCCAGGCTGTGCCACCCGAAGGGATTGCAAAGTTTTGCCGTTTGAGAAAGGGTGTAGGGATACCGATGAAGAAGCTGTACTTGAATACCCCCTGGGCGCAGAGCCTGAGACACGAACACCTCAAACTGTTGCAACAGGAGGTGACGCTATATATTGCTCCTGTTGGGGCGAACACAGAGGAAGAGAACAAGCTACTATCGGAAGGGTGGGACGCATGACGGAAATGAGAAACGGATATATGTATGATCTAGGGATATCTAGAGTCACATGACCGCGACGCGACTGTTTGCGCGGTTGTTTGTTAGTGATCGGGCCAACATTGTCTGTGATTCTGTTGTACATGCAGGAGACATCAGACTCGTATGTCCCATATGTCAGGCGGCGGAACACCCCTGCCCAGCTCACCGCCCTCCAACATCTGTTCGAAGCAGTTCCACATCCTACCCGCGCCCAACGTCAGGCGCTCGCAAACGACATCGGCATGTACGTCGTTTCATCCCCCTCCTCGTGCGATGAACTGACTCGGGTCGACAGGGAGCTCAAATCTGTCACCAACTGGTTTCAGAATAGACGCCAAACATCGAGGAAGAAATCGCGCTCCTCGAGCGAAAACGAACCCCCAAGGATGCCCGGTTCTCGACACAGACGATCAAACACGCCGCTCGATCGTTCCAAAATCTCGCTCGATCGTATCGCTACGCTCTCCGAGCGCCCAAGCTTGACTTTGCAATCAAACTCGCAGCGTATACCATTCACCCCGCGCAAGAGTAACGTCCAACACAAAGATCCATCCAGCCCTTTGGAACTCTGGACCCACATGTTGTCATCCCCAGTGGTTCCTCCGTCTGCCCCTGATCCTGAAGAGGTCCGCTTGGCGGCTCTATCGTCACGGGCAAAGACACTTTGCCCCTTGGAGTGGGCTTGCCTCAAAGCGAGGCAGAAGAAGTGGGCCGATGAAGACACGGACCGATTGTCCACGCATCCAGAGGTGGATGAAGACGGAACAGAGCCAAAAGCAACCGATCTCGAGTTCGGCGACGCCTCGGGTCTGAGCAGGGGTAATTCCCTTTTCTCTCGCTCAAATATGATGCCGCAGTTTGAGGACGTGGAGGCAGCCATCACGCTTTTGGGATTCAAGACACGCTCGTAAAACGTCTTCAGTTTTATCAAGGACAAACAAACTGTTGTTGTATTCTTCCTAATTATTCGTCTTTATTCAAGTTTCGGATCCATCTGTTGTCTGTTGTTCCAACACGTTGCATACCACTAGAGTTATTGCTTATAGAATACTGCATGCCATTCATAATCATGACTTTTGCCCACGTGAAGACATTGTTAGCCGCCACCCAGGTTTTCTTCAGAACCCCTGAGTGTGCTCGTCCTCAGCAAGATACCACAGTCTATCCCACTCTCCTTTATAACTTCAGATGCGTACCACCGCTAGAAGCACCCGTCGCGTCACCCCCTCGGTTGGCAAGGAGAACCAACAGAACCAACGAGACAGCGTCCCCACACCCTCCATCAAGAAGCTTCGTCACCGCTTATCCACCACAGAGCTCGCCCGACTCGAAGACGTATTCAAGCAAGACACCCATCCATCCCGCCAGCAAAAGAAAGACCTCGCAGCCGAGTTGGGAATGTGAGTCGCTTTCCGCAATGTTTTTCCCTCTATATACCGTAACGATCCCGATTTTCGTTTGGACTCTACTCGGGTGCGACGACACGTTTTGGTCTTTTGAACGAAAACAGGGATTACAAGACCGTCACGATCTGGTTCCAGAATAAACGACAAACGTCGAAGCGGGGTCAGCCGCCGCCGCCGCCGCCGCCCGTCGGGGACACGTTGGATAAACATCCGGGACGAACGCGGGCCGACTCTTGTTTGCGCGCCGTGTCCTCTCCGTCGCACAATGCGACGCTGGGCGCGGCCGGGGACGATCCGGTGGTGGAGGATGCGTTAGGAAGTAAACTTGTGGGGGATGGGTTGAACGCGATCGCGGCCAAGGCGATCGTCAAGATGAAACCTTTGCTCGACTCCTTGAACGCGTTGACGGCAAGGCCAAGAGGACGTACGGAGACAAAGGACGAGGCGCCGAACGTCGAGGATATCGACCCACACTGGCCGCAGACCTTGTCGGAGAGCGAGATCGCTTCAACCGAATCAAGTGGACGCGACCAAGTAGTCGAGCATGAACAGGCCAAGGGAAAGGCCGGCAGGTGGAAGAGAATACGAACACTCGAATGGGCCTGCGAACGTCAAGCCAAGCGCCGAAAGTTGTCCAGAGAAGCGTACGCTAGGCTTGGGTCTGAAGAGGTCGAAGATCACGGTGATCCCGACGACGCGCGCATGGACTCGGCGTTATCGTTACTCTCCCTCGCATCTTTGACGAGAGGCGGTCCTCCAAAGGACGTGGTGAGGGGCGCATCACTGCTCCTCAGCTTCAAGCATTCCTGGCGCAGAAAGTAGTAGGTTTCATTTGAGGCTACATCTATGTGACGAACCATTTCCTACATACCATCTTCATTCGAGCTCAAGGGGAAAGGACTAGGCTACATCTGCGAAATGCTCAACAATATTCACATCTCAACCCCCTTTTACGTGCCTGTGATTGAAAGTATCATCAACCAAGCGACGCTCTACTCCGCTTTTTCCCAGTTTTGGTGGTTATTGGTGGTGCGGATTGATCTGGTGAGAGGGGTCGGATATCCGAGCGGACAGAATTTTTTGTGGGAGCCTGCGAGATGGGCTTGGTGTGGTTTTCAGAAGTCCCGTTGATCGCTTTGGATGGAGCAATGGTTTTGTCGGTTCGGTAGGCATAGCCGGGGGCATCTGTGACAGGAATGAGAAACGCAACAACCAGCAGCGGTCACCGATAAACATACCTGCGATCTCTTTGAACAACGGGACGAATATGTCGAGAATTGCTTCATTAGACACCGCTGACACATTGACGAGATCAGTCTCCCGAGTTGGATCGACTGGCATATCATCCTCTGCTTCAGCGACCGCTTGTGCCGCGGGACTCTCATCGTCCGTGGTTCGCAGTCTCAAGAATGAATGAATCAGAGGCTCGAAGAATGTTTCTATAGGCGGCATAAGATGCGAAGGCGCATCGAAGAAGTTCGTGGTGTCACTACTTCTCCAAGGTACCGTAACACCATCACCTGATCCCAGATCCGCCATCGTTTCGCGAGTCCGTTCATTGGATTTCCCAAGACTCGTGATGGCAGGGACACCAAACATTTCTTCGAATAATGATCTTCGCGGCGCGGCAGGGCGTTTTTGAACTGCCTTGGCAGACGCTCCAGGGTCTTCGGGAAGAATGACATTGTCACCCATGACTACAACGTCATATTTGTGCGTCAGAGCTACTAGCGAGAAATCGTCAGAAAGAGGGAGTGATGATTGGTAAAACCAGGAGATGTTGAGAACACTGAATGGAAGTGTGTATTCCATTAGCGGAATGGGAGAGGTGGCACGAAACAGGGTGACAGACGACGAGGAAAAGTCTAGAACCGTGGAATGAATCGTGATGAAGGTATCATGATAGGGATGCGACACAAGCATGGTGCAACTATATGGGTTTTTTTGGTGCCAGGTTACTAGGGTGAAATTGTGTCAATACTGTGCAGCTGCGATTTTAAATAAGAAAGCACCTGATTGAGCAAGGACGTCCCAAACAACCAAGTCTACCCCTCCAATGACGCCCAAGTACCGCCCACTCCTGCCAATGAAGTGGGCTTCAAAAGGTTGACGACACTCTTGAATAACGAATGACTCCCGGACAGCATTGGTATTTGGATCGTAGATTACAATGGAGCCACCTATGGGAACGGCCAAGAGAGATCCGTCGTGCGACCACGACGTGTGTCTAGGTATATCTGACCTGAGACTAAAACTGGATCTCGACGTCCACGAAACTGAAAGTGGGGTATCAAAATCAATTTGTAATCTCGGCGGCTCAATGGAAGAACTCACTTTCCTCACTCCCCTTCTTGTTCCTCACCCTTCGTATTCGCCACGCTTTCATATTCCCGTCTTCCCCAGTGGTGACAACCTGCGCATCCTCCACACCCGGACGAAATGACAAAGAAGTAACTTTTGCCAACCCGTGTGGTCGGTCAATTCTTGTGTTCAATATCCAGAACGTCAATTTTTTATCCCAGTACCAGAATTTAAGGTATATTTCGCCACGGAAAACTTCATCGCCTTCGCGCCTGTCGATCGTAGCCATCCATTCACCGCAGGAAGAAATGACGGCTCGCTCAACACGTGCGGGCTCGAGAACCTTGTCCTCCCGTCTGGAAACGCGATTTGAAGGTGAGACTTCGAGTTCGCCTAGGAGGGTGAAGGTGGAGGGTGAGTATGTTTGAAGAGAGGAAGGGTGAGAAGAGGGAAGAACAAGGGTTTCTGAGGGTTGATGGAAAGCAAGTGGTGTGGAGGATGAAGATGGCCGGCAATTGGAGACCAAGGGATCTATAATGTCGTTAGATGTTGTATCTTGGACAGAGAGTATTTGGTATACCTAATTTTATTCGTGCGAAAACGCGCGAAAGCTTGAGTGTGGCCGAGCTTACGAATACATAGCTAGCATCTGCAAGTCCCAAAAGGTACTCTTCCTCGGCCAATCTCGACGGAGAGACGACGATGTTTGTTATTGGGGAACTCACTCGCGGGACGAATTCTCGTTCACCAGAATGCAGCTGCCATATGACCAAAACGGATTCTTCGCCACCGCTCAGCAGATATGCACCATTGGTGGTGAAAGCGACAGAAGAGACCGCGTGAGCATGCCAATGAAGCGTCGACGTCTGCGATTTCTTTTCTACACCCACCACCTTCACCAGCTTGGGATCTAGACAATACCATAGTCGTACGACACCCTTGGCATCGCCAGTTGCAAAGTAATCTTCGAACGGGTGGACAGCAAGACAGGTGAGGGGCTCTGGAGACACGAATTTTATGAAGCCTGACTTGTGGCTTGAGATGTGTGCGACGTATGCTTTGTGGCCGGCGATAGCGATCAACCGTTCGCCGCTGGCGGAGACTGCGAGGCCGGCTGTCGTTCTCGTTTTGCCAATGGGTACGACCTGAGACGGTCTTTGAGCTTTCTCGGGGCTACCCGAACTCTGCGACTTGAGGGAAACCCGGAGGATTATGCAACTCTCCTGAAGCACGTCGGTGTCATCGGGTTTTTGTGCTAAGAAAGATGAAGAACTGTAACTGAATAAATCACTGGCAGGACTCACATGAACTATTACTCTTCTTGTTCTTGACTGCAGCGACGAACAAATGGTCCTTGATTTTCTCATGCGTGCACACGTGATGTATAGGCTGGTCAAGGCCAATGGTTCGCAAGAGCACGCCTTCGAGGAAATCCCAAACTTTTATGGTTCCATCTAGCGATGCAGTGATTAGCTGAAACGCGTTTTGGGGGCTTAGAACTGCGGAAGTGATGATGTCTGTGTGGCCGTGATCTTGAGATCCAGGCAAGGTGGATATGATCTTTCCAGAGGTGGCCGAGTAGATTTTTATGGTAGAGCCGACGATGGAGAAGAAATGGCTGGAGACGCGGTCGAATGCAGTTCGATATCGGATGGAAAGGAGACGCACCTGCCGTCTCTGGTAAATATGGGTGGATGTAAGCTGGTGCTGGAATCTGTGAGCGGGGACCAGCGCCATCGTCGCGGTTCGGGCTCGTTGGTGGTCATCGCTGGTCCGTGCGCTGCATGCTGGGATGAGACAGCGCTGGACGCGCTGGCCTTTGACTTGCGTGCAGGCATATGGCCAAATGTCGCCCCCGCCAACGAAAAATGCAATCAGCCACTGCTCGGCGTTCACCGATCCAAATCCGGTCATGTTTTCCTTTTTTTTTTCCTGTAAAAAACATATCATAGGATGCCACCTTCTCCATATGCAAGAACCGAAGCCACTCGGTTCTTGCACACAGAGAAGGGTCTTCATTAAATCATAAACGACAATAGGCCAAGCAAGGGTGAATACATAGAGAATACTGTAATGTGCGTCGTTACACTTCAAAAACGTCCACCGTCGCTAGGTATCATGTCATCGTGGTATGTTGCCCTGCAAAAGGACTCGGTTTGAGTGGTACAAGAAAGTCGTGTCCGGCAGAAAGAAGGGGCAGGTCAACCGCTCTTCGAACCCACAAATGACCGGACGGAGCGACAATACGTAAGGTCATCTTCACTGGCAAACCGTCTCGCCTCGAGCATGGCATGATGTAACCGTTCCTCTTCCACAAGCTCAGCCTTTGACAGCGGTTCACGTGGTGGTACCGACCACCCTAATTCAGCCAACGAACACCAGAATGACACCCGCGCATGCATATCTCTGCGTTCCTCTCTCAGTATCCACAAGGTCAATACAACGAATCACAAACTCACCGCTTATAACGCTCGATCAGCGCCTCAAACTTGGCCCTGCTCTCCAATTCATTCAACTCGGGATCACTCTCCCAACCCAACTCCCTCAGTTCGCTAGGTCTGTTTCTCATCTTGTCATCAAGCTCCTCCCACATCGATTCTTGACAAGCAAGTACGCTCTGGTAGCTCCAGTAGAGTTGCATTGCAAGTGTGCTCTCGGTCAGCTTATCAACCTTCTCCAACGGCATGAGGAAGCGCGAGTTGGACCCACTGCCCATCGTACTCTCCGCAGACGACCAATCGATAACATAGGAGGGCAACTTTGTGATCTGTGTTGTCTTGGGCGAATCAGGAGAGGGTGGGTCACCAGAATTACTCGTCAACTGCGTGTTCGCGTCTGATATGGAATAACTCCGCTCGAACAAAGAGGACTTCTCTGTTGATGCCGAGTGGCTGGTTCGTCTTGAATCTGTGGAGGAGAAGGAAACGGAGCTAGGTCGGAGAGTCGGCATGTTCGATGAAGCCGTTGGCTGCGGGCCTGTTTCGGGTTTATCCGCCTCTCCGCACATCAGTAACGCATTGGCCGGCAAGGGTTGTGGAAGTGCCGGTAGGGGTGGTATCGCAGGCATACGAATATGCACGATGGGTGCAGTAACCACTTGTCGGAAATTAGACGTGAAGTGGATGGGAAGAATAGCTTGTGTCTGATTAATACGCCACTCGCAGTAGATGGATGCAAATACTCACCAGTAGGTCGTAAATTGATGAACCGATTCTCAAATACACCATAATACAGACTTTCAAGCAATACATGATCATGCGGTAACGATGGCGGGTCCACCGATGAGGGTGGCGGCGTTGCTTCTCGGTGATGCATGCCGTTGGGGTGATGGATCGAGTCGGATCGCTTATTGCGTACACGGAGTGGTGCTGTGAACCAATTTGGGAGAGTAGGAAATATGATATCTGACGGGAATAAACGTTGGACGCCGCTAGGGACGAGGGGGTACACATACCGTGCTCAATCACTTCCACAGTACCACCCGGACTCAAAACACGGTTGACCTCCTTTCGTTTGGCAACATTCATGAGCATTCGTGACCTACGGGGTAGAACAGCGCGACTTACCTCGAGTAATACCCCCCACTACAATGGCAAGTGGCACAAAAAGGCACGTCAGAATGCAAGCAAGACCTGATAGTGGCAGAAACTCACCTTGTTCTCGGGAATGCCCCTCCCCAGATCATTCATACGAACATGGTCAAACTCATCGTCATCAAACGGTAGTTTTGTCGTCAAGCTAAGATATAGAATATCAAACAGCTTCCCGTTCGCGGCCCAAAGTGATACTCACAAGTTGCCATGCAACCAGCTTATTCGGTTGGCGATCTCTGTCCCCAATAGTGACAGGGGCACTTGTACATCGACAAGGTCGAATCCGACCTAAAGATTGCACATGAAAACGCACGGAAACGATCTTGGGTTGATCATACACACAAAGTGACAATTTGGCCATTCTTTAGCAGCCTCGAGAACCCACGTCCCACCCTAAAACAAAGAGACAGGATGTCAGCATTCAGCGAGAAACGGGCAGATGTGAGCAAGATAGGAGGACAGCAAAGACATACACCACATCCCAGATCGAGCGAACGTTGCGGTGGACCGCCCGTAAAGGAGGCTAGTGACACTGATTTTGTCAGGGGCAAGAGGAAGCTGAGGTCCAAGCTCTCGCTACAACGCCACGGAGGAAGCAAGGATGGAGAGCCAACGCTGAGCGCATTGTCGGAAACCGTGGTAGTGGATTCACTCACAGCTCTAGGACCTGTCTGTCGTAACTCAGTGGATATGGAGCCTTGTCTGGGTCGATTGAATGGTGTCTGTGGCCATGTTTGTTCAAGAAATCCTTGTTTCGTGGAAGGACACGTCGACCGGTGGCGATGGGTTCGACTTGGCGCTGTGGTGCTGCGACGGGCATGGCGGTGACGAAGAGAGTGACGCTCCGAATAAAAGGAAGTAAAGGAGGCGATGGCGGCGTGGGACGGGTGAAGACGAGGCGTGGAAAGGGCAGTGACTCCGAGTCGGAGGCGCGACCTGATGTCATTACCCGTAACTACCATAGCCCTAAGGGTACAGAAAGTACAGTTTACGGGGCGTCAGAGGGTTATGCCAGCGTCAGAATCCCAGTCCACCTCGTCCTCCGAATCATCCATCACGATCAGCAAGAATTTTTTGATAGTTATCCCACATTGCCTGTGCAATACCATCACGTAACTCTTTTGCGGTGAGATTCTGTGGGGCATGAACGTGATCGCCGCTATCATGGAGGTCAGAATCATAGGGATCAGAATCATTAGCCTGAGAGCCAGAGTTATGAACGGAAATGAAATTGTGGAGTGCACACAGCGCGGCGGGTATTCGGGCTTGCACATCAAGGGGAAACTCCGTTGGGAGGAGAAGGATTCGATAACGGCGCTTCAGTATGTCGGAAGCACGTTCAACAACATTGCGGGCTGATGCATGGCGCAAGTTGAAAAGTTCTTCACGATTCGAAGGACTGGGACATACGATGAATATCTGAACAAAACTCAAATAATAGTAGCAACTTACCGCACGCTGGCACGTCCCCATTCTGCAAGGTGGTACCGCACACCCTGGTAGGGAACAAGCAACTCTGGACGTAGAGGATACCCACCATCCGCTAGAAGATACTTTCCATGCGGAATGTGGAGATCGCTATTTAATGCATCGTTGATGACACGGACATCGGTTACAGAACCCTCCCATCCAGTGAGTGTATACGTGAAACGGAGGTCGAAGTCGCAGACAAATAGTGCGTTTTGAGACAAAAAACCCTTGCGATTCCAGTAAACAGAGCGTAAATGAGATGGCGAGGAAGCGGGGATATGGCTGCTGTCAACCGCTCCGATCGCATGCCGAAAATAGGGAAAGATCTGTCTCGCCACTGTATCGCCAGATGGAGGTACGATATACTTGGTATAGAAGGGTGGACTGGAAAGCACCTCGAGAGTCAATTTCTAGGGGTTTGGTGAGACTGGACATGATCAAGTAGTCGATGGCGTACTCACTGTGAGATGGTATCATTGGACCGCTGAAATCGTTCACCCACATGCCTGATCGTGAGGCCAGTGACACACATGTATAAGAAAATAGCGATTTGCTCTTCAAGCGTTACCCTGCGAGAGTCTTGATGTCCGAGATCACGAAACTCTGCAACAAGTGCCTTGAAATCCTCTTTGCTGAGTCCGAGTTCGCACTGAATGCGATCCGGGTGTCCTCTGATGAGTTCGAGCACCCACGCGTGGCCGGAGAGAATGGATGTATGATATTTCCGAAGACCACAACGAGGTGGAGTAGCAGACATGATGAGGTCGGGAAAAGATTCGAGAAGGAGCTTGATGAGGATGAGTTCTCGTTCAAGAACATTGTCCTAGTCCATCGTGGCTTGGGTGTACAGAACAAACTAGAATAAACTCGGCTACTTTCTGAACTTCAAGGAAATTTTAATATCCCAAGTTCGAGCAAAACGTGAACATGACAATCATCAGCCCTCGCGATTTCAACAGCCTCGTCCAAAGGTCACCCAGCGTGATCCCACCGAGAAAGGGGAAATAAGACATCCCGCCATTCTGTCAGGACCCGTGGGTCAGCACGTCACAATCCAACCACAATGTCTACCCACCCTGCCATTCGTAATGACGATCAATTCGGCGCTGCCTTGGTAGCTCACCAAAGCGTCATTCTTTCCCGCAAGCACATTCAACACATTCTGGACGACCACTTTGGCATGAGAGGCGACCTTAGACGCCTGTTTCTGTTCGGGCCACTCGATGACATCGCCTACCGCAAAGATACGAGGGTGGTCTACCACTTGCAAGGTGGGTTTCACCCTAATAAAGCCAGACGGAGAGAGGGTCGACGAGCCGAGGGAAGCAGCAAACGCCGTGTTTGGAGAGGGACCACGAGCCGAGACCTGCACATAACTGAGCTGGATGGAAACCGAAAGAATGGGGAAGAGCGTACGACGAGGTCAGCATCGGGTATCTCTGTTCCTTTGCGAGTAACGAGGCCAACACTGCCCTGCTCGGGAAAAGAGTCTACATACTCGTTGAAAAGCAACTCGACGCCACGGGCAAGAAGACGGGTGGCGAGGCCCCGGCGGAAAGAAGATGGGTAGGTACTGTTGAGAAGCTGGCGGTCGCCCTGGACAATGGTCACTCGCTTGCCCTAGGACACAAATCAGAAGACGAGTGAGTGAGAGACAGGAGGGACGTACGGGATATTCGTCCTTGAGTTCACCGGCCAGTTCTATAGGCAAACATGAGCAGGGAAACACAGAAGGAATTCACGGTCGACCGACCGACGCCAAGCGCACCACCACCGACAATGACGGTGTGGTTGGCATTAGCGAATTTGCTGCGCCAGGTGTGGATATGGGGCAACACATCGGTTTCATGCAGAGGAAAGTCGATGGGTCCTTTCCAGATGGACCCCGATGCAATGATGAGGATCTCGTATGGGATGCGCTCGCCGCTCTCGAGCACGACGTGTCCTCCGGACTGGGCGTCCTTTGGTTCTATGGACTTGACGATGCCGACCTTGATCTCGCCGCTAGCTTTCCTGTAGATCCTGTCCAAGGGGACGAGTGCGGTGTGTTCAAGGTTAGCCGCCTCGCTGACAATGAGGCGGAGAGATGCAGGGAGGGGTATAGCATATGGACGGGGATTGATGAGGACGATATGGTACTTGGACGAGTCGAGCTTTGACGAGAGGGCAGAGACGACGGTTGTCCCGGCGAAACCAGCGCCGACGACGACGACGACGGCGGCGGACTCGATCGACATTAAGAAAGCTCCCAAGCAGCGGGGTGGTTGCCGACCAAGATCTCGACATCATCACAGTAACGTAGTGGTAGTGCTTGGTCAAGTGACACTATGACATGGCCCCTCTCTCGGGAAAACAACGCAAAGCCCAGCTCAAGCTCAAGCGTGCAATTAAACGCGGTGACGTCCCTCCACCCCCAGTACAGTCTCAGAAGCGCAAAAAGAGAGCTCCAGGGGCGAGAAACCCGCCAGACAAGCCCTCCAGGAATGCACGCGACCTCCAGAGCCAGTTTATCAAGCTCGACAAGGCCTTTCTCGATGACACCAAAGCATTGGCGGGTTCTATCGTCCTCAGGAGACCCGTCCTTGCCGACGTCGCAGTGCTCAGATATGGGTGGATCTCTCCCTCCCCGCCAGGCTCACAGCTGCCTCAGGTCGCCCTGCCAAAGAGGCCCAAATGGAGGTACCAGATGTCCAAGGAGGAGCTCGATGCGAATGAACAGGCTCACTTTCGCACCTGGCTCGCACAGCAGGATGCGATCATTGAGCAATGGCAACGCGCATTGAATTGTCCCCCATCGACCGATCCCACTGCTGATCTTGCGGGCGATCACGTCGACGACTCCGAGACTTGTCTGATGCCCCATCCGCCCACCCATTTTGAAAGAAACATCGAGGTTTGGAGACAATTGTAAGCCGATCCTCCCTGCTCATCCCTCAGAGACTGAGATACATCTCTCCATCGCACGCGAAACAGTTGGCGCGTCACCGAAATATCACAGATCCTTCTCGTGTTACTCGACTCCCGCTGTCCTCCTCTCCATCTCCCTTCTTCGCTTTCTGCATACCTCAACATCCCCACTTCCTCTCCATCAAACGACTCCAGTCCGCGCTCGAAACAAACAAGATCCAAAGCTCCGCATGTCATCCTCGTCTTAACCAAGGCGGACATTTCCGGTCCTGCGCGTACCGCGTCGTGGACATCCTTTCTCAATACCAGCTATCCAGGCGTACCAGTTGTCCCAGTCGAGGCATATGCGCCGAAATCATCCCTTATAGCTGAGCAAGGTCCCACACGGTACGAACCACATCTACCAGGCACATTTAGGGAAAGATTGGTCGATACCCTCAGAGCTGTACACGAACAACAACTCCAGCCTCCCCAGTGGGTGACAGCTCCGCGGACCGGGGAAAGTGAGGAAGAACGACTGCTCAGAATTGATCAATGGAGACCCAGAGTCAAAAGGATCATCGATTGGGATGACGTCCTCGCGGCAAAAGGGGATCGGGTCGGGAAAGCTGTCGGCGGCGCCCCAGTGCCAAGGGGGCAAGACATTGAACAGGAAACAGAAGGAACAGAGATGAACGAGGAAGATGTCAAGATCTCCGACAGCGAAGAGGAACAGACGGGCGACGCTTCTGAATGGAAGGAACCAGAGTTCCTGACCATTGGTGTTATCGGTATACCATCCTCTTCGTCGCACCGATGCGACTACTCAGCCAATTTGTGATTACATAGGTCAGCCCAACGTTGGCAAGTCATCTCTATTGAATGCGATATTCGGAAAGATACGGGTACGTGCA
>JBBPTD010000920.1:0-15038 GCA_038093895.1 Boletus aff. mottiae
ATGTTGCTCACCGGACGCACGGATAGGCCAAGTGGATCTCGACATGGATCAACGAGGGCGTTTACGACAACCAGACTGTTATTCCAGACTACGTATACAAGAACGTATCGTATTCTTACTCTGTTTCCATCGACCACCCCACCGAACGGGAACACTCGATCGTTGGATATGGCATGGGTTGGGCCCGTTTTTCTTATCGCGGACACGACGTGAGGATTGGATATCTCTTTCTCTCGTGACCGATGGCTAAAGACACTTTAGGTGGTCTGGCATTCAGGCGCTGTTCCAGGGCTTTCTACGCTCGTTGCTTTCCTACCGAGTGACGAGATCGGTGTGACTCTGTTCGCGAATGGTGAGGACAAGGCTGAGCCATTGATGCTGGTCATGAAACGCATCCTTGATTCTGCCTTGGGTCTGACGAGCTCCCTGAGTCATAAAAGGTTGGCATGTGCGCGTTTCTTCGAGCCCTCGACACGACTGACGAACGGCATGGTCCAGTTCTCCCTCTCGTAATGCCACCCAGACAGAGCCCGATACTCGGAACGCGACGTTAGCATTGTCTTCGGACGCGTTTGCTGGGACGTATACCAATCCTGGATACGGACCCTTTACGCTATGCAGCCCATCGAGCCCATCCACCTATTGCACCAACGTCCAATCCGATTTCTCCATCGTCGATAACGCACAAGGCACCCGCGCAAGCGTGTCCAACTCCGAGGACCTCCTCGCCGCATGGACCCGCGTGTGGTCCTCGCATATCCGCATGCGACACCAGCACGATGTCGTCTTTGACGTGTACTTGACGTCACTGTACCCCAACGGGTATGGCAAGGACACGACGCCGTTTGCCAAAGAGAGGGGGATAGGGACTGCGGATGGGGTAGCGGAATTTGTCGTGGAAGAGGGTAGGGTGGTGGGGTTTGGGTTGAGTGGGTTCGTGGGGCAGGTGACGGAGCGGGCACGGACGTACGAGGGTGTGCGCGATCGGGCGGAGGTGTGGTTTGATAGGGTCTGATAGGGAGTGCTTGCGATGCCACCTGAGGGAATGGGTTGATAGGAAGGTGGTGTGTAAATTAATAGGCGGAACGTGGTGTAGGATGATGGCGTTCATAACGGATGGTATTGTACGTTGGCGATAACCATTGGTACGTACTACGGTACTGTATAGGATGAAGATTCAAGATGGCCTGCCAGCGTGTTGGCGATGACGTTGGTATGGTAGCCTCCTTGAATACACTCGGTTGTGTCGACGAGTACATACTTGGCTGATTCGCGTTCCATTCCATGCATACGATTATCACCAATACGGTACGAATCTGCTGCGCCGGAACCAAACTCGCGCTCCTGATCTCCAATGGAGGAGACTATTCCGCTCGATCATCCATGGGTTCAAGTTCTAATGATAGAATGGTCGCTCGAACTTCCGAGAAGCTCATATATGCTTCTTTGACCATTCCCGTTCGCCGACGATGCCAGAGTCACTGATAGCAATGGAACACTCGTGGGAGAAGCAAGGCCCAAGCCTTATCGAACGCCTGCTTCAAGTGGCGACCTGGGTGCGATTGACGCGTGGTCACGGTGGATGGACGCGATCATATCGTCTAATAAAGGTCGTACCGGGAGGGTGGGTGCATGGCGATGCACGTGATTCAAGCTGCGGTCGGGTGCTGGCATGGCAAGGTACGTTCGTGCCTTTGACCCCTGATGTGATTCATTAGCGAGGTGGACACGAGGCTGCCGCGAGGCGCCCCCGCGAACCTCGTGCCAGTGTGACGTGTCTGAATCAACATATGGCGTGAAAGATTGAGACGAGTCTTGACGAGTCTGCGTCCAGTACTCGATATCCGATGGAGTTATCTTATCTAGTCGTCAACGCCACTGCCTCCGCCGCCGGCCACACACGACCCTTGTTTTCTACTGAAACCGACAATTCTGAAAGTGATTCAAATCCGCCACCAAATACAAATGGCGATGAAATGCAGCAGCCTTTACCCTTGCAATACATACCACATCCGCAAGGCCTCACGTTAAATGGAAGGACCACCGCGCGATCACCTCGTGAAAGAAGCTTGGAATGGATGTTTGCGTGTACTGCCCGCCTTGTCACCGTCCGATGACGCCGCACACCGCATCACCGACGCCTGCCAGTGTGTTGTTGAGTTTTTTTGCATGTGACAACATTTCCCCCGCCTCTCGGACCCTACTTATTGTCTTTGTTTCCTTGCTGGTGTTTCTACTTCTTGTTGCGTCTCTCTGTGCCTGCAGTCGCTGACTCCTCTATGCACTTGCTACGGTCGTCGTCGTTACCTCTCACCACCTTGACGTTATTCCCGTTTCTTGCACGGCTACCGCACGTTTGCGCACATGGTTATGTTGCCAAAGTCACCATCGACGGCACAGATTACTCCGGAAATGTACCCAACGCGGAACCAACGCCGTCTATCGTCCGCCAGATCAACAATATCGCGCCCGTCAAGAATGCTTCGAATCCTTTCCTGAACTGCGGACAGGACGCCCAAAAGGCCGCCCTCGTTGCGAACGCGAACCCTGGTAGTCGCCTTCAATTCTTGTGGTTGGATGGTGATGGGACGCATGTGCGTGTCTGTTTTTTTTTTTGGGTTCATGTCGGTATCTTGCTCGATTTCATCGTCGCGCTTGTACAGTGGCCGCATGACATTGGTCCTATCATGACATACATGGCGCCGTGCGTCAATACGACGTGCGACCAGTACGACCCTACCAACGCCGAGTGGTTCAAGATCGAAGAGACGAGCCTCGAACCGGGTAATCTGACGTGGTACCAACGAAACATCAGTACGTCTGTGTTTCGACACCTCATTATCGTCTTTGCTGATCACAAGTCTGTGCTCAGTGAACGGTCGTCCGGCAAACGTCACGCTACCCTCCACGCTGCCAAGCGGACACTATCTCATCCGACACGAGATCATTGCGCTTCATCTCGCTACTGCCATGGGTGGCGCCGAGTTTTATCCATCCTGCACGCAGGTAAATGATATACGCTTGTCTTTCCCCTTTCCGATCCGATCCGATCATCATGATTCAGTTCCCCTTGTGATCATGTCCGTTGATGAGGATGATGTATTATTACAGGTCAACGTCAGCGGCGACCAAGTCGGCATCGCGTCCACCAACGAAGAGGTGACGTTTCCAGGAGGCTACTCGGACAACGACCCTGGGATCTACGATCCCACCGTGTTTGATACCCCAGTTCAATATACCTTTCCTGGGCCGCCCGTCGCAGCGTTTGTCTCGGGCAGCTCCGGCGCCAACTCTAGTTCGGGCTCTGGGTCGGGCTCGGGCTCGGGCACGGCATCCACGACGTCGAGCACGTCCGCGCCGACAACGCTCACCTCGCCGAGCGGTGCGACCCAGTGCGCGCTTCGTCAGCAATCGTTGGCGGTGCACAAGCGGAGGAGTATATCCAGTGTCATGGCTGCATGGATCCGGTCGATTGGTTCCTGAATGGGTGGATGCGGGACGGGCAAATAAATGGTCACGGTCATTATTTATTGCTCTGATAATATATCTCCTGCATGCGGACGGCGCGCGGAGGGGCCCGTCTGCGGGTCTGCGCATTGGATCATGTATCATGTCTGGCGGTGTTTAGGCGGCGATGTAGGGGTTTTGGAAAGAACGCGTACGGGGATATATAGGTAGTCTGGTTTCATTGTACACTAGGATCAAATTGTAGAGTGCGTTCGATGTGCTATTTCCGCTAGCAATAACGGTCTGATTGTCGTGAACACCGTCGCTGATCCATGTCCGAGTCGAGATCCATTTGGCCTGTCACCCAATTCCATGTGTGCTATTCAGATAGAGACCTACCATATCAATGGCATTTGATATGATTCCCCTTATCGCAGCAGCTTCTCTCTTCATCTCTATGACGTGGGCAGCAACCATGTACATCTAAACCGGATCATCGACCATCGATCATTCATTCCTCGTCCGAAAAGACAAGGTTCGAAAGACGCACTTACGATGTTATGATTGTACTACGACCATTGCTCGCGCAGCTCAAAAGCTGGTCTCAGGTATCTCAACCGCCTTACCATATCCGAGTCCAGCGACATATCCGACGGTCCATGCGCAGCATCATGCCCTACACCACAACGCACGTCGCGTGAATCGCAAAGCCAAAATGACAGTGGTACATCCTCGTGCTCACCGCGGGCACACCAGACACATGCCCCAAAATATCCTTTACATTCGCCCTCTCTGACGCCCACACATACATGAGCGCCCACCCGCATCCGCGTCGGGTTCAGACTCGGAGTCACCGGGAAACACGTCCCACAGACGCGTATGCCACGTCAATTCGGTCATGCCAAGCGACGGCCATTCGCAAAAGTCGTCCATCAGTAGACCGCGTGCGGTGGCGCAGAACACTTGGAGAACTGAGGCCATATGGAAGCGTGTCTGTCCCCGTACATCGCATGATCTCGAGATGAATGAATCATGAGTGAGCGACGCACCTCTGGCGTCACCTCATCCCCATTCTTGCTCCGGTGTCCCAACATGTGAAACTCGGGTTCGCCTTGTCTAGGGACGACAGCGATAGAGAGCCCAGTGATGTTGTCGAGCCCCAACGTGTGCGCTCGCATTCACGATGATGACTCGGATAGGTCCCCAGCGGCGGCGCGTTGGAGATCAGAGAAGAGGGAGGGAAGAAGAAAACGAGAGACCGGGGAACTCGCGAATCTCGGTGACAACACTCTGTGGTTCGAAGTTCAGATAGCACAACTGTTCATGCTGATCTCCATCGGGTGAATCAAACGCATTGCGAACGAGCGAAGTCAGCGGTGTGAACTTGGCTGCCAATCCTCTCCCGTTGTGCCAGATGCAATGACAACATCGGGGGGAGAACGGAGGCGGGTGAGTCGGTTCCAGAAGAGACCCCGCCCTTGTTCTAGAAGCTCGACCGCCATAGCAAGGGAGGGTGACGGATACATTAGCAAGCCAAGAATGCATTCACAGCAAGCGACGATGAGAGGTTCCTCAGAATAGAGAAATGGCGAGGAAGTGACGGTACAGTGGCTAGATGTTGAATAAGTAAACGAAGGGAGGTTTCATATGCGAGAATTGCGGAGGGATGCTGCAAATCCTCAGCGAAATGAATCCATGCCCTAGTGGCAGAAAGGTCCCTTAAATGAACAACTTGAGGCGCATGTACGAGTTAAGCATACAAACTGAACAGCCCCTCCTGATCCTCTAACTGCCTCGTACTTTTGAACCGGTCAGAGGTAGCGTGCAAGGGTATCCAAGGATGTTGACCGGTCAGGGTGTCCTTGTGGGCGAAGGAGAAAAGCTTCTCGGCCGAGAACAATGGCCTCATCGAGGTCCTGCATGATCTCGGGTTGCTTGTACCGAGTAGAGAGACAGAGAGCAAGGTTGTTCAACGACATCGACCGATCTGGGTGTCCTTGTGGGCGAAGGTCGAGGGATGCTTGATTGAGGACAATGGCCCCATGGAGGTTCTCCATGACTCCGAGCTGCTCGTAGGTGAAGAGATCAAATGCAGGGTTGTTTAGTGATGTCGATCGGTAAGGGTGTCCATGCGGGCAAAGGTCAAGAACTTCACGGTCGAGGGTAATGGTCTCATCAAGTCCTCCGTGACCCCGAGTTGGTTGTAACGGGTATCAACGACGCAGACCGATGAGGGTGTCCTCGTGGGCGGAGGTCAAGGACAATAGCCTCATCGAGGTCCTCCATGACCCCGAGTTGTTTGTACCACGTGGCGAGATCGAGTGCAAGGTTTGAGGGTGCCCTCGCGGGCGAAGGTCAAGGGCTTCTCGGCCAAGGACAATGGCCTCGTCAAGGTCCTTCATGACTCCGAGCTGATTCTACAGGGGAAGAGTTGCTCATAAAGTAACCAGCTATAATGCAGATACTCAGTATCCTGCACTTTTGAACAGAGAAACAACCACTCACATGTCGTCGGTCCAGACATGCATCCCGTTTGGGACGACGAAAGTCCTGCAAGTTAATGCAGGTGACCGTTGCAATATATCGCCCCTTCATAGTATCCACTTCGTGGTCATCAACGAATCTATGAGCCTCGAGGACGTCCTGAACCAGCACTTCGCTGCCAAAGCGACGCAAGATATTCTCCCCATTCCTGGTATGATTCCTCGACATCCGCGAGCGCTGCAGCGGTTGCTTTCTTCAGCCGCAATGCTTCGACAGACTAAAAAATCCGGCTGTGACGCGATGGTCTACAAAAACCCTCATAAGATATTCCAAAGTATAAGTATAACATCGATAAAAACTTTACTTATGCGAGTGTGTTCTGGATAGGTGGTAGAAAAGGTACATCGGGGAGCGATGTCGTGAAGATTGCGTGCGGAAGACGTATTGGTACGTTGGTAGGTCATCAAGAGAGAGGTGTACTGTACCTTGTGTGACTTGTCACTGTGACCATGATATATCACTCTGTGACCGTGACGCGATCTTGGCTCAATATGCTCGCCGCGGTAGCGACAGCGAGAAACTTTGGGCCGATGTCGATGCGCTGAACGCCGGCGTGTTTTGTCGTCGAATATAGGCCCTCTGGAGCGCCAGGCCTTCAGGCCTTCAGGTCTAGGACAAGGTGCGAATGGCGCACCGAACTATCTCAGCTTATTTATATTTTTCAATAACAATATTTGGATTTCTACGGAAAGGATCGTGAACAGGATGCACCGAGGAACCCATCTATATATTTCCTTCATCCCCCTTGCTGTTACTTGTTGATCGTAGCGGCACGTTGCTTTGTATTCTACCTCGCTGCAGAATACAGAAGGAATATCGCAACCTGCGGTCGGAACTAGATTTTTGAATCCAATGCCTTGACAACTTCTACATCTACCACATATGGTTGTTTACAAAAGCTCCATTGTCAAAATGGCTCAAGCTTATCTGATGTCACGTGTACAAAGAAGTCGGAGGCGTGAGTGATCGATCAGATCTCCGCCCTACGAGCCTTCGCTTCTCGCTTCCACCTCCACTCAGCCTCTCCGACTCTTTGTTGTTCTTTTCTTCGCACAAACGCCCTCTAGAATGTCGACGGAAAACACAAGCAACCAGTTCAAAGACATCCGCGAGAAATTCGGCCGTTTCAGGATCCTCATCGTCGGACGGGCAAACTCGGGCAAGACGACTATTCTCCAAAAGATCTGCAACACAACGGAGAACCCAGAGATATACGACGGTAATGGGAACAAGGTACACCTCTCGTTCGACACACGAGATTAGTGCGACTAAACTGTGCGATTAGATTGATCCGTCCCGGGTTGAGGGATCGATGGGGGTAGGTACCCTCCACGTCGGGCTGAGACATGATGCAAGTCCTGCTCAACCATTTATAGCGCGGGATCCATGACATCGAGAACGAGCTGATCTTCCGGAGCAATGACAAGTTCATTTTTCACGATTCGCAAGGGTTCGAAGCGGGTAGCAAGGACGAGTTCGTGAGAATGAAGGAATTCATTGCGGACCGTGCAAACACCACGCACCTCAAGAAGCGCCTTCATGCGATATGGTAACAAGCAAGGCTATGTAGCAGGACATTGACCGATGCATTCTGTCGAACAGGTATTGCATCCCGATGGATAAGATTGATCGCGCGATCCAACGGTCGGAAGAAATGTTTTTCGAGGAGTGTGACTCTAACAATGGTGAGCCGCCTTCATCGTAGTCTTTTTGAGCTCATGATGTGGTCAGTTCCAGTTGTGGTGCTGTTCACCAAATTTGATGCACTGCAGGCTAAGGCGGTGATCAGATTGGCCCCTGGGGATTGACAGCTGCCATTGCAGGAGCTTCTGTCAAAGATCCAGCCAGTCATGGAAGAGATCTTCAACAGTGCTGATGTATGGGGGCGGCTTTCAAAAATGACATATCCCCCAAAGTCCTCTGTTCGGCTTGAAAGTTTGTACTATGTTTCCTTGGGTACATGTTACAACTTACTCTTTTATTCTTACTTCTCTTTACACTTCTCTCGCGCCTGCCTTGTACTCGTACCGAACTCGTTTGTTCGACTCTCGACCAGGACACTATTTCTTTTATCGCTGACTCACCACCGCTTACCTTCCTTATCTCTTATCTCAATTGCTTCGTCAGCGATTACTTCCTTCATACTCTGTCTCCTTCTATCACGTTCTATGACCCGCCCTTGTTATGCCTGCCCTTAGTCTTGTAACCGGGTATATAAACCCGCTATACCTATCACTGTACTTCAGCTTAGATCTCCTCGATCAATACCTTGAATCCATTTCCTTGTCTTAAGCTCCTTCTGGCATTCGACCAGTCGCTTTGAATCATTGAACCCTCGAACCTTGAAACCCTTGTGTTCCCTAGTGGAACGTCTTCCTCGGACTTCGTGCTACCATTAAGTGCACGCTATCTCTTTGAATCTTCGAACCTTAGTCTTTCGAGGCTACGCTCGTCCCTACCCGGGCCAAGCGTAACAGTACACATGTGTTATGCCATTCACCAATATGTTAGGTATCCATAAGGGTAATAAGGGATGCAACATTCTGCTGGAAAACACTGCATCTATCCTGAGTGATGAAGTATTGCAAATGCTGTTTGTGTCAGCTCAGGAAACAAATATTGCACTGTGTCAAATATGCAGCTCAATGGTATGTGATGATGAAAATATCAAATTATTCAAATTTTTATGTATTCATTTGAATAAAGGTTAATATCTGACATAGATCAGATGTATAATGCAGGGTTTTCCCAAAGTGAAAAGCTGCAAATGTATAAACTTGCATGTTGGTTTCCACATCTTCAGGTAAGGTGAATTCCACATTAAGTGTTGTATTCCATTCTAATGATGATGTCCATGTTGTTGGTGATGATTGTAGAGGGTGAGTTGTGTATTCTGGCATGTTGGTGGCTGAGGTGATGCTGATCATGTCATGTCCACTCTCCATTCTGCTCTGACAATCATAGTTTGTGAGTTGTGCATTTTGGCATGTTGGTGGCAGTGGTGATGCTGATCATTTCATGTCCACTCTCCATTCTACTCTGGCAATCATAGCAAGTGAGTTGTGCATTCTGGCATGTTGGTGGGTGATACTGATCAATTCATGTCCACTCTTCATCCTGCTCTGGCAATCATAGAAAGTGAGTTTTGTCTCTTAGCTTAAGTCTTATAATATGAGGTGTTCTATATTTATATATATATATAATTGATAGAATGTAAGTGATGATTAGCTTTATCACCATTTTTACTCTAATTGTTGTTACATTCACTATATAGTTGGTATGTCTGCTCATACACATATATATACAATTTAGACTGACTATCCATTTCAATAGGATGTAAGTTTCATGTTTAGTTACATCACATAACCACTCACATGTATTGTTCTCTAGCTGGTAAGACTTTTGAATTTTATTGCCTTGCTGCTCACAGAATTTTAGGAGGTCTGTTTCTGTACCAAAATGGGCAACCACTTATTTACCACATGATTTTATTGTTGTTAGTTGCTCCACAAGGATAGGGTATGTGATGCTCTTTTAATATAATATCTTAATATAATGTTTTATTTAACAGATTGGTTTTACTACCAGTTGCTGAGGCTCTGAAGTCAGACAACCAGGTAGGTTTGCATATTTGACTTGTAGGACTCTGGCTTATAATATATCTAAGGGCAATCTCACCACATGGCAGCAGTACCTTCAAGCTGGTGTTGGTGTGTTTGATATTCTATATCGTGTATACTACTAATCCTTATTTAGACACACTTCTTATATTGGAGCAATCTTTTTACCTTTCTCAGCAAGGAGACCCTGATGCAGTTTCCTCTGCTGCTCAGCAGTACAGAATGTCAGGCATACCCACTAAGGTAAACATAGCCCTAAACAATGTTTTCATGCAATATGGCACAGCATCTAAGGGTGAAAAAGTGGCTATGATCTGCAATGTTGTTATGCAGAATCACATGGGTAAGTTGAATACATGTTTCAACATTTTACCAATTAACTTGGGAATTTTACCTCAGAGAGGCTAGTGGCTAAATAGAGGCACTGATCTTGTATCTGGATATAGTATCAAGCCATGCCTTTAGTAGTGGTGAAGAAATTGCTGAGAATAAGGAGGAAGTGGAGAAGCTGTTCTGAAAGCAAAGTGTTATTGGAAATGCTCAGAGGTGCCTATTGAGTTCCTATACATCTAGTGATAGTGATTGTTTGTGTATAGTGAATAGCTTTCAACCTGACTCTACACAGGCAATGTCCAATGGCTATCATGGTGTTTCAAGATGTATATGTCTTATGATAAAGCCACCAGCATCTGTATATGAATACTCAGACATGATACTCAAAGACCTATCACCAAGCCAATATGCTTTCTGGTTCAAATGGGATAAAAGCATGTAAAGATTATACAGTGGTTGATTTCTCACTGCCCAGGTAGTCTATATGTACACCATGCCACTGGAGTTAGTGTAAGTTATAATCTAGAAGTTACACATATAGCAAGGGTTGGAATCATCTTGATGTTAATAAGGTTGCTATAGGCTTTGTCATGGTCCTCCATGATTCCAAGCTGGTTCACCTGCAGCACCCAGTGTGATGATCTTTGGGAATAGAGACAAAAATATGCCCTGGGTGCCTTGACATCACTATGTGACTGTCAACAAGGCACACAAATGCACACTTGTACAAGCTCAAACTAGATGTTCCAGGAACTGGCAGTCAAGCATGCTAATTACAGCCCACCTTATGGTAACCTCTGTTTTCGTTGTGGTAAGCTTCCGGAAACCAACCAAAAACAGGTGTACTTACAAGAATCTCAATGCCAAGCAAATTTGGCCTAGTACAGTTGTACAGAACCCTGCACATGTACACTGTACACCAAGATTATAAAAATTAAAAATTTACTGTTACAATAACAGATATACAAAAGGAAAACACACCCTGATCGTTCAAAAGTATCCAAACAAAAGATATTGAGATTGAGAGACGGACACTAGGCGCACCCGGATTGACAAGACAAGAATGGATGAAAGCACTTACCAAACACACCCAACAATGCCAAAGTACCCTAGTAATGACATCCTCAATCACCAATTACCACGCTTGCACCTACTCTCCGTTACGCACCTGATGTCCTACATGTAGTCATCATCGTCACGACTTTGGAAGCACCACAGCCCCAGCCGTCGGCCGTGTGTCCAAATTGTCCATCCCCGGTGTCCACAATTACCACCACCACATTCAAACTCATGACGACAAACAACAGCTCCGAGCGAGGTGCCAACAAATTCCGGTTCAGGCGAACTGCAATGTTGTCATTGTTTGTCCAGCTACAGATACCACTGACCCACGTAAACCCAGCACAGGAAATGAAGTTTCCGAACGACCGAATTGTTCGGTGGTTTGGCAACCCCATTACATGGACTTTTTGGTTATGGTGGTGGCCACTTCGTGGCAGACGTACCCGTGTACAATGCTGACATGGTCAGGTTGAGGTAGGGCCAAATGTCACTGAGCGTCTGCGGGATTTTTATCGCTTGGGGTCCGGGGAAGAGCTCAACGATGAGTAGGGTGAAGTTCTCGGTAGTGTAAGTCGTCGAATACGGCGAATGTGAGTTCTACGTCTCTTGGGGTATATCTTCGTGATGTTGGTGGAGGGAGACCTTCAATGGACCAGCGCGAACCCCTGGGCGTGTTTGCATTGTACATGGCGGGAATGCAGACAAGATCCGAGGCAAGCGACTAGAAAAGGGAGATCTGGGAGAGAGCGAGGGAGTATACAGCATCCGGTTGGCAAACCCAGCAGTGTCGTTCGCACAATAATTGATGACGAGCATCATGATCCTGTCGGAACATCTTCGACTCCGAGATCGCGGTATCCAAGATTGAGTCGCTGATTGCCTGTCAGTCTTCCTCTGGGGTGGCTTAGGCTGAAAGGACATATTTCAGGTCGGGATATCAGACTACGTCCACGAATGATACAGCTAGATTACCTTTTGCTAAGTCCGATAGGTGAACCGTCTTGGCGACCTTTGGATGGGAGAGTAAGAGCGATGGTTCAGTTACGACCGCTACGAGACTTTGCCCAGAAACTATTGTACCGTCAAAGTCAGAACTCATGCATGATTATGATATGGCGTACATTGGATTGACTCTTGGTGGCTTGATCGTAGGACCCAGGGTGACACCATTCTCAGGAAGAGGAGATCTTACTACGGCTCAAATGTTTGGTGGCATTGATTTAAATCGGCAGAAATGGTCGTTTATAGCTGTTCATGTCCATCGAGGGGCTTGAGGAACCTCAACCTGCTTGTAAGGTGTCGTCAAACGCAAGTTGTACTAGCTAGACGACAGCTTGCCTCATGTGCGGTTGTTGACTACGTAGTACGTACGCTGGGGTCAAAAAGACTTTGGTTTCTGGTACATCTTTTGTTAATCCCACACCTTCGATCCACAGAACTCCCTCTTTCAAGTTCTATACCGCAGCATGCTCAAGGACGCCGACGGGGTCAACTATCAATCAAGCAGCTTTTGCAAGAAGGCCAGCCATTTTTCTCGATGTGCCACGAAAAGAACCAACTCAACCCGATCACGCTCGTTCAGTCGTTCTATCTTTTCCTCATCAACCATCTCGACAGAAGACAACTCTTTTCCTCACAATCCCGAATCAATCTCAGCCTCTTCCGGAATCCGCATCCAATGCCACTAACCCCAACACGTCCCTTTCAGCTGCACCCCCTCTGTGACGATTTCTGGGGATGGTGACAAGATGTGCCTCAGCTGCAAGGCGGTCAAGCCATCAAGGTGTGTGGTGCGTCTCTTGTCGCTTTACTATCAATCACGCACATTCAGTCGCTTCCAAAAGAAACCTCTAGCTGCTTTTTATATATACCGATATTCTCCACGAATCCCCAATCCCATGGCACAAGGCCACCTCTCAGATACGTCCCACCACCTGATCCTGAGCACAGACTTTCCGCATATATCAACAACAGACGCTGATGACAACAGTCTGGGGTATTGGTATCGGATGGGTACAGGAACTTGAGGTTCTTGTCTCCAACCGATGGACGTACAAGCTTTGGGTGCATATATTCAGTTAATTTTGTTTACGAGTTAAATGTCTATGATTGACCTGCTCGTCTCTAGGCTGTTATTTGTCACACTATGACAAGAGCAATACATTCGTACTTGGTTTCGGTCATGTAAGGCAAGTCATATCGGTTGTTTCTTTCGCTCTCTGCTCATCTCTAGTACCTCGACCAGAGAGCCAGACACAATTCAAGTGTTCTTGGTTCTTGTTCAATGTTTTTGTATTGCACAACGCCTCCGATGACGAAGCGCCGAGTTTCCCGAACACCTGGAGCGTGCGACTCTTTACGCGCGGAACCCATTGTATGATAGCTTGAACGAGACGACATGGGCTCTCAACTCGATTTGTATATGGATGAACTCAATGTTGCGTCACGATACATCGATGTTGGTGTAGGTACTGATCTCGTTATCCTATGCTTTTGTTGCGTTTGCGATAAATAAATCGAGATAAAGCTTGGTCAAGTTCGACTCCTTGAGCTTCAAGCTTGCAAGCCTTAACACTTTACCAACCATGTCATTCGCCCCGCTCGCTTCCGTTTTGCATACTTTTCGTTCTTGCGACGGGACGCACCCCGTTCTTTGACGATCACATCCATGCAAGTGATGCTATCGTCGGTTCTCTCGTTGAGTTCTCGGGCATCAGATCTATGTACTATGTTGTGGCAAGAGCAAGATGGGATGCATTTATGAGGTTCACCGCTTTCCCTATGCATAATAGCCAGATCATGATGCTTATCTTCAGAAACACAGGTCCCCATCGTGAGCCCACCTCTGAGACACCTGTCGAGCACGCCTTAACTCGTGGGTGTCGAGTGAGGATGCTTATCAAGCGATTGATGCGGCTCGCTTTGCCATAGAGCGAGGGTACGCCACGGGCTCCGAACGGTGCGAGTACGATGAGAAAGAAGGTATGGAGAGTACACCTTCGAACTGGTCGCACCCGGAAGATCATGGTATGGTCCAGGGGTGGTCCCTTCAATATTTCCCGCGAGCTAGGAGGCATTCTGGCCCATTCGCTCAGCCGTATGCTGATTTATACCGTATGGCTGAGGGTTGAAACGTTCGAGTCAGGGTGGTGGATATTTACGAATCCCAACGTGGTTGGGGAGAGGTGTAGGGCGGGCAGGACCCTAATGAGCAGACTCAGTGAGGAAGGTATTTCGACAAAAAATGATGTACATACCTTTGTCCCACTCATGTGGGAGGAATGTACCATAGACTGTTGTCCATCATTTTGATAAGTGGTTCCCTTTACGCGGGGTGACGGCGGTCACGAACCACTCGATACCCATAACCAGTGAGCATCCAGCAGACGTTGAAAAGAAGTGAATGCTGCAGTGAACGGTACAAAACGGAGCGTCGTCGATGGCCTATCCTCTGTCACCCCCGTGCCAACTTGAATACGGTTCTAGACGGTGGACACCTGGTTGCCAGAAACACGAGTGAGAGTAGAGTTAGATGGACCAGAACGAAACTCACGCCTACCATGACCAGCATGGAAGAAGCTGGTTAGCCTGTTGAGGTAACGCTTAGTAGTATATGAATACAAGGAGTCTCATTCGTCCATGGATGTGGATCCGTTCTGAGCATCATCCTGAATATTCATTATTCCAGGTCAAGATCTCGAAGACGGATACCATCTTGGACCTTCAAGATGCTATCAAGAATAAGACACAAATCGAAGTCGCTGCACACACTCTCGCTCTTTACAAGCCCAAGACTGCCGTATCCATACCCTATGAAGAGTCACGGAGGGAGATGATACGGCGCGGGATGGAGACCTTAAGTCAGACGAGATAGCCCTTTGTGAGGGCGCGGGACCAAGGGATTTATTATTTGTCCCAGCTCTAGGTCGACTGTATTTACCGTATCTACGATTGCCAATTGACTCAGATGAATAATCCGAGTCTCTTATGTTCGGCACGAGGCCGAGCTAGAGTTTGCTCGTGTTGATACTA